>CABFVX010005051.1:26957-55840 GCA_902151425.1 Timema shepardi
AAAATGGTCCCCCCCCCCCCCCCATTTCACTTTAGAGGGAAAAACCCCTCAAGATATTCATAAATATGAGGCCAGTAGGATTGCGGTTCTTGTGTCAGGAGTACCTCCTTCCTGAAGATAAGAGTTGATTATTATTAGCACCGCGTCTTTCTACCCGTCCGGGCTATACGCACTTACGCTAATGTGTAATGGTAGGGTGATTGTGAGATGAAATGGAGGACCTACAGTTTAACGTGGAATCCGAACCACGGTGGAGGCCTGGCATTCCCCACATTCACAAGATGTCTTGTCTAGAGGTGAAGGAAGGGTTTGGTAATCAGATAAATCTGTGCCGGGACCGAGGATTGAACCCCGGACACCAGGATACGAGTAGAAATCCTCGCGTTGCTATATTTATAGTGAGTATGACAGCACTGACACTTCAAAACAAAAAACAAAAAATTATCAGTAACTTTTAAAGTATTTGGTTTGTTAAGAATCTTAAAACAAAGAACTTTCATTTGGAAGAATATTTATAGTGCATCACATACCCGTCAACTCTGCGATACAGTTGTCTCGAAATCGTCAATTTGCACGAACATTATTGCACGTGGATCATTTCTGATTAAATAATAATAATAAAGATAAAGAGTAATAAAAGTTCCTAATACAAAATATTGTTGAAATATTAAATTATAGTGGGATGAAAACTGCCTCGAAAAGTCAGTTTTTGACCATTTTATAATGACTTCACAGGTAAGCATTGTGCACAAATTCTGTTTATTTCTTAATAGAGAACACACTGTAGTTATTAAAAAGAAACTTTGTCGCATTTGTCCTTCATCGTCACCGCGGAAAATTTCCAGTAATCGTTGAAATTACGAAAGCACTGCACACATTTATGGTATATTTTGGTCTTTTCTTTCTCTTTTAACCCGCCTCGGTGGCGTAGTTGGCTAACGCGCTTGTCGTGTTTAGCTCGACTGCTGAGGACGGGGAGATCGAGGTTCGAATCTACGGTCGGGTGAACTAGCGGTAGTTTTTCCTAAATTGTTTTCCACTCTCCCTCCACGCAAATGCGAGTTAATTTCCTTTAATTAAACCTTCCCAATTCATTAGCGTAGTTAGTACTTAAAGCGTATATTATTATTATTATTATTATTATTATTAGTACCGCGTCTTACTACCCGTTCGGGTTATACGCACTTAATGTGTAATGGTAGGGTGATTGTGAAATGAAATGGAGCACCTACAGTTTAACATGGAATCCGAACCACGGTGGAGGCCTGGCTTTCCCTTAAAGCGTATAACCCGAATGGGTAGTAAGACGCGGTGCTAAATATAATATATATCTTTCCCTTTTACTAGCATACCTCGCACGAACCGAGTTGGGCCCGTTATGATGAACGATATTAATAGCAAACACCCTTATCACGCTGTGACAGTTTATGTAACACGTCGTTAAAAATTAGCTATTTATAGGTTTTAAAATTTATATCGTTTAATTAATTCAACTCCAAATATAAGGTTGTTGTTATATAGACTCAACTTAAATTTAGCATAAGTCATAATTTGAAATTAAAAATAATAATTTAAATATAACGAAACAGCTGAACGACAGCGTTAAATTTAAATGATCCATAAAGGTAGCCCTCTAATCAATATGTAACAATCGTGATGGGTAAATATGATGTCCTAGCGAGAATAATTAAATAATATATAAGCTATGGGTGTTGGAGCATCTGCTTTGTATTTACATCACCGGTGGGTGACCTGGCGGTCTAGGGGGTAAGGTGTCAGACTTCTGTGCTGGCGGCCGGGGTTCAATCCTCGGTCCCGGCACAGATTTATCTGATTACCAAACCCTTCCTTCACCTCTGACAAGACATCTTGTGAATGTGGGGAATGCCAGGCCTCCACCGTGGTTCGGATTCCAAGTTCTGTAGGTCCTTCATTTCATCTCACAATCACCTTAACATTACACGTTAGCGTAAGTGCGTATAACCCTAACGGGTAGTAAGACGTGGTGCTAATAATAATGTTTATGTGTACTCTTTCACACTTTCACTATCACTGAATCGCGAGATAAATAACAAATTTGTTAGAACTTGCTGCGATTCGCGCTCACTCACACGACTAATTCTCTTGTAGCGTAACCATCTCCATTGTTCGATACATGTTTGTTTCATTCGGACCAATACAGATGTGTTCGTGATAACTTGACTTCAAGTGAATTCCACAGTATATTTTTTATCGTCGGTTTTTACTTACTACCTGTTCAGGCTTTACGCATATATTATATTTACTCTTAATGGAGTATGGATGAGAAAGAAAGCATTCTAGAGGTAATCCACCCACATTTGCAAGGAAGAAGAGTGGGGAACCATTTAGTAAGAATCACCCTATTAGACCCTACTGGGATGCTAACCCCCCGATCCTCCCATCATCAGCAAGCCCGTCTAAAAACAAGGGTGACGCCTTAGACCATTCAGCCACTAAAGCGGGTGCTTCCAATGTAACCACATCCTAAGTCCTAGGAGCTGATTTCGGCGTGTAGTTTAACACACGAGCTGATTTATTCTTCCTCTCCTCGCAGATTTAGATAAACTTACCCTTAACTAGTTCTTTGTCCTTACTCTTTAAATTAAGTCGTCAATGATCCTTGAATTGGTGACCTGGCGGTCTAGGGGTAAGGTGTCAGACTTCTGTGCTGGCGGCCGGGGTTCAATCCTCGGTCCAGGCACAGATTTATCTGATTACCAAACCCTTCCTTCACCTCTGACAAGACATCTTGTGAATGTGGGGAATGCCAGGCCTCCACCGTGGTTCGGATTCCACGTTAAACTGTAGGTCCTCCATTTCATCTCACAATCGCCCTACCATTACACATTAGCGTAAGTGCGCATAACCCGAACGAGTAGTAAGACGCGGTGCTAATAATAATAATAATAATAATAATAATAACTATAATAATAATAATAATAATCCTTGAATTGAACACACAATTGGAACAAAATAGCCATCTTTAAATACAATATTCTCAAGTGATGTTTTAATGACACAATTTTGATAACGTGTCAACCAAAACATTCTACCTTACGCTTCATTTAACACTTCTATATATAACCTTTGTGGGTTGGGCTAGGGGTGGACGATTCATTAATATGTATAAGAACGGGGGTATGGGGGGTAAGGGGAGGGGGGCGAGGTAGAATGTAGGGGTTTAATTTGGACTGTGATCTGCAACAGAGATAGGGACGATATTGTTACACCTATAAAACTAACTTTTCAGACACTACAAGCTTTTTATATAGTGAAACCCGCCTCGGTGGCGTAGTTGGCTAACGCGCTTGTCTTGTTGAGTTCGACTGCTGAGGACGGGGAGATCGAGGTTCGAATCTCGGTCGGGTGAACTGGGGCTGGTTTTTCCTAAATGGTTTTCCACTCTCCACTCCACGCAAATGCGTGTTCACTTCCTCTAATTCAACCTTCCCAAGTCCTAATCCTTTAGAGTAATTAGTACTTAAAGATTATAACCCGAACGGGTAGTAAGACGTGGTGCTTATTATTATTAACTTAAAATAATTAGATTTATTTTATTTTATACTCATTTTTTTAAATTACTACTTAGTGAAGTAAATTTGTTGGCCGCATAGTCTAAGCCGTTACTCTTTAAAAAGGCTAGACTGCCGATGACGGTGAGATCGTGGGTCGATCCTGGTTGGGTGTACTTAGGTTTTACCCCTCAATATATTCCTGCTCTCTCTCCACGCAAATGCGGATATATTTCCTCTTAAATTCAACCTTATTCATCCCTAGTCATTAGGGTATTTAGTGCATAAGAGTACAACCAAATTGAGTAATAAGACGTGCCGTTAAAAAAAAGACTAAAATATACATTAGCAAAATAATCTTTAAAATCCTTAGTAAATATTCGATATTTTACAATTCAACTTGTTAAAACACGATATTTAAATACAGGCCTAAACAAACTTTATAAGTATGAAAACAATTTGAAAGATTAATGTGGGGAATGCCAGGCATCCACCGTGGTTCGGATTCCACGTTAAACTGTAGGTCCTCCATTTCATCTCACAATCACCCTACCAATTACACATTAGCGTAAGTGCGTATAACCCGAACGGGTAGTAAGACGCGGTGCTAGTAATAATAGTAGTCATTTGAAAGATTCACGTTTTATGTGATATTCTTAAAAAAAACTTTGCATCTCAATTCGCTACCTGACTAGAAAAAAAGGGCTTAGAATTAAATTTTCAAAAGCTTATTTTCTTGTAACATTATTATTGTTATTATTACTATGTCTCCCCCCCTCAAATTCAATTAACCTGCTCTAAAGAGTGTTTTAAAATGAAGTACTTGAAAGTTTATATTTGAATAACTTTAAAAATGAAAGGAAACCAAACAAAAATAAACTAAAAACTCTACTCTCATTGTACGTAACGTATTTTATAAGATAGTCAAGATATATTTTAACTATGTACTACTTTACCATTCTCTTCTCTTTTAGAATTTAGAGGAAGTGTGCCCGCATTTGTCTGGAAGGAGAATAGTAAACCATTAGGCGATAAACAACTTCATTACACCCGGATTGAATTTGAACCTTGACCTTCAAGTCACTGGTAAACAAAACAAATAGAAACGTATTTTTACACTTACCCCAGGGCTTTAAATCATTTCGCCTTTTTTTATAGCTACGATATTTTAATTGATATTAAAACTAAATAATGTATTTAAAATGTATTTTCAAGTAGACTATGTCTTGACTATTAAATACACGCCAAACATTTTACGACACAGTAGCATACTTGTAATTAGCCCCAAATAGTTATTGTTACTAAAGGAAACTGTACTTTGAAAAGCAAGGAAATTAATTATCTAATTGTCACATATAACTTAAATAGTAATTAGTCATTAATAAAACAATAAAAATAAGGTGATTTTTAGGATAAGTTCGTGAATTTTTTTGTAAAAATACATTTTATGTTCTATGTCAATAGTTATTTAAATGTAATTAATGTACGTGAGTAATTTCAGCAGGCGCATTGGCGTAAGGAAGGGCGGGGGAGGGGAGCTTACATATTATTTTTTCACTGTGGTTTACTAATCCTCTCTCTATGCTAATGTAGGTGTTCTTCCTTTAAAATATTTTCTTCGTCCTTACTCCTTAAATTAAGCTGTTAATAACAATTGAGCCAACCATAATATTAAAAAAAAAAGCAATAGCCTCCTTTCAGAAACTAGAATCTATTTTGTCACCAGAGTGACCTGGTGGTCTAGGGGTAAGGTGTCGGACTTCTGTGCTGGCGGCCGGGGTTCAATCCTCGGTCTCGGCAAAGATTTATCTGATTACCAAACCCTTCCTTCACCTCTGACAAGACATCCTGTGAATGTGGGGAATGCCAGGCCTCCACCGTGGTTCGGATTCCACGTTAAACTGTAGGTCCTTCATTTCATCTCACAATCACCCTACCATTACACATTAGCGTAAGTGCTTATAGCCCGAACGGGTAGTAAGAAGCAGTGTTAATAATAATATTTTGTCACCGCTCTCCCTCCACTCAAATACGGATACATTTATTTCTAAATTCTACTCACCTCATTCCTATCCATTAGTGTGAATAGTTATACAACCAGTAGATAAATCAAGACACATTGCACATTTAAAAAAAAAGGTTACGCTCATAGCAGAACAAACTGAAGGTGTGCACACATCATTTGTTTATTTTTCCTCCGTTCTTTTCAAGTATTTGCTCAAATTGAAGAAGCCACTTCAAACAGAGACAAGTTTGTGTGTTAAGACCTCTCGTTATGACAAAAAATCCATGTAAACAAAGTTTCGAGAACAGTTTTAGAACTAATTTCAGGATTAATCCTATTTCTTAGTAAATAAGTTCATAGAACAAATTTGTTCCCCAGTAAAAGGGGGAAAAGGGGGGGGAGGCAAATTTAATTTCCAAACTTCTGTAATATAGTTCAACCGACTTGTTCTAGACATTATATTGTAACGAAACCATCCAAAAGTTTCTTTACGTCTGCTATGTTTTTGATTATGATTGTATTTTTAATTAGGTATATTACTTGGTGCATAATACATATTTTTTGTTTGTAGACGTATAAAAATATCTCCTACATTATCACATTTTTTTAAAGTAGAGACATTTAGTTGTAGAATATTTCGATATTATGATTTGTAATTATATTAATAATATAGTATTGTTGAACTGTCGATGCAAAACAAAATTAAAAAGAACAATACAGTTAGATAGTTATTAGTAACCTTCTCGACTCCCCAAGCCCCTTATCCCTTTTCGGAACAAATATCTTCCTGGACACATTGTTTTCGAACATCCTACATTTTTCATCATATAAATTATGATACATTTACAAAAAGACAAATCCATAAATAGTTAAGTCATTTATGTAAGCCGCTTCTAAGGTTGAATTAGATAGTCCCCTAAACTCGCAACCAATCTTTCTAACAACTCAAACTATTTTTTATATAAGAAATAACGTTTTACATTATTGCCTACAGTAAGAACCCTTACCAAATCGTGTTTAATTAAGTATTTTCTGAAATTAAAAATAATAATCTGAAATCAGGGATCTCTTCCATTGTATACAAACTTTTAATTTACATTTATAAAAAAAAGCGTTAATCCAATCAGATTTTTTTTTTATCTCTTTTGTAATTACACAATTTCTCCATCAGTCTTTAAGAAAAACGGATGTCTTTGATCAGCTTCATTTACCAAACAAGTTTACTCCTCCCTCTAAATTTTCCATCTATCTCTCTTCCTGGGGTTTCTTAGCGCAAAACGACTTGGCGTCGATTGCTAACTGGTTCACTCAATTAAGACGTCATGTCTTTCTTTGCTGTTCCGGCGTCTCTTCTTTCTTCAAATCCAATTATGAGCGTATCGTTCGTTCTAACAAGCAGTGTTGAGCTTTCAACACCAGTTGGATAGAAGTAAAAAAAAAAGTTTGTTTGGATGGGGAAAAAAAATCGTTCTTTGGCTATGATGGATCTTGACGATTTAGGTGCCCCCGAGCCCAAAAAAAAAGCAAGTCTTACAATAATGTCTGCCTGTTCCTTTGTCTATACCTGGGCTACAACTGAAATTGATGAAGGCATTTCTTTCACACTTGATATTTATTTGTTGTATTGTCATACCTCGGGGCATTTTTTTTTAACTTGAATCCATCCCTTAAATTAAGGAAGTCTTACTGATATTTGAATTTTAATAATTCTACTCTTTTCAAAAATGGTTCTAACAATGTTGTTTGGAATGAATAGTTAAGGAGTGTTTTCGATAATAAATAACTTTCTATACTAGTTTTTTTAGAGGGAAATTCTTTTATTATCATTATTATTATTATTTGCACCACGTCTTACTACCCGTTCGGGTTATACGCACTTACGCTAATGTGTAATGGTAGGGCGATTGTGAGATGAAATGGAGGACCTACAGTTTAACGTGGAATCCGAACCACGGTGGAGGCCTGGCATTCCCCACATTCACAAGGTGTCTTGTCAGAGGTGAAGGAAGGGTTTGGTAATCAGATAAATCTATGCCGGGACCGAGGATTGAACCCCGGCCGCCAGCACAGAAGTCTTGACACCTTACCCCTAGACCGCCAGGTCACCCGCTAAATACTGAATTGCTGATGATGGGCGGATTGGTGCTCGAATCTCAGTCAAGTTTGATATGGGTATATTTTTTCTAAATAGTCTCCCACACTCCTTCCACAAAAATTCTGATACATTTATACTAAATTTGACCTCTTTCCACCCCACTCAATTAGCTTATAGTTAACAAAGACGCGTATAGTCCGAACAGGTGATGAAATACAATGGAGTGGGAGGGGAGATGAAGTATTCGGAAGACGAATACCTTTCTATTGTATCCATAAGGTCTATATTTAATACGAACCGTGTGTACGTGCAAGAGTTGTGTTACTACAGCGCACCATGACAAGGGTCATATCAACACAGCCCTAGTATTATTCACGAGGAGCATTACATGCCCTCCCCGGCCCGCGCCCCGAACCATTCACCCTGAGCCACCCCTCTACAACGCTGAACCACCCCTCATACCCTTCTTCTCCCCGACACATACACACACACTCTACATGGCACTATTAAAGTGTTTATGCTCCTCTAGAATTGCTCTCCAAATGAAACTAAACTGAGTTATTGGCGCGAAGATGACTCAAATGTGCCGCCGTTGATAACTCCAAATTTCCCTCCAGATAAAACAAGTTGTATCTCAGTACACAACACTTGTGCTCGTTTGACTCCACCCCAAGGGGGTTACACAATATGTCTAGATCCATTCGATAATATGTAGAGTCCAATTTTCAAAGGAAGAACCTTATCTGACAGTTATAAAAGCTACTAGATCTACTGTCACGTGTTCATAAGTCAGGTCATGTAATCTGCAGCTGTCGTTTTTTTAAAATATTGTCAAAATCTATGAATAACTGATAATATAAAATATAGTAATTTTTTTAATATAAAGGTTATTTTTGTATTTTATAAAAGGTTCTTTCTACCAGAATCCTAGCATACTTGTTTACTAAAGCAGCTGTAAGATTATTCAAACAGTTTTCAAAGTCGCCACAACAATTTTAACAAGGGTTGAGTCAACGACTGAGTAACCGTGACGGAGGACTGACTGAGTAGCCGTGACGGGTGATTGATTGTCTGAGAAGCCGTGATGGGCGACTGACTGACTGAGAAGCCGTGATGGGCGACTGACTGACTGAGTAGCTGTAGCGTGTGACTGAGTAACCGTGACGTAGGACTGACTGAGTAACCGTGACAGGTGATTGATTGTCTGAGAAGCCGTGATGGGCGACTGACTGACTGAGTAGCTGTGATGGGCGACTGACTGAGTGAGTAGCTGTAGCGAGTGACTGAGTAACCGTGACAGGTGATTGATTGTCTGAGAAGCCGTGATGGGCGACTGACTGACTGAGTAGCTGTGATGGGCGACTGACTGAATAGCCGTAGCGGGTGACTGAGTAACCGTGACGTAGGACTGACTGAGTAACCGTGACGGGTGATTGATTGTCTGAGAAGCCGTGATGGGCGACTGACTGACTGACTGAGTAGCCGTGATGGGCGATTGACTGAATAGCCATGATGGGCGACTGACTGAGTAGCCGTGACGGGCGACTGAGCAGCCGCGACCTGTGTGTCGCTGTTCCCAGGAGGTCCAAGTGATGTTACGGTACTTTCCTTCTCACAACATTTAGCGGGTGATCTATTTATACGACTACAAGTGGAGTTTTTACACAAACAAACAAGATATTTTAAATTTTCTTTTATTTCAGGTATTTAAAGTGCACTTTTTCTAACCGACTGGTTGTAACAGTACACGACTTATGAACTAATTTAAATCTAGAACAGACACAGCACCCAGCTCCCAATTGTTTATCGCTGTGAAAGGAGACCCCCACATTTCACCAACTCAGGTCAGTAGAAAGACAGGTTATCGACTGAGCTAAGGTGTTGGACAGTTGAAAAACACCCCTTATAATTTGTTTTAGTGCAAATCCTCAAGAGGAATTTCTTGCTGTCAAAATGTGTTAGTTTCAAACTACTTAATGGCCATCGAATGAGAGGTAGAATTCTGACTGGAATATCTGAATTTGGTTTTCTAAATATAACCCGCATTGTGAATTTTTATTCTCTCTTCGCGCTTTTACGGATACACTTCCTTTAATAAACCCTATTTATCATCTGGCACTTAGGTTAAGTAGTTAATAGCCCTTGTGTTAATGTATAAATAAAATCATTGCATGTGAAACCTTTTATTCGCTTAACATTATTTTCTTCTAGAAGCTTCGCACGCTATCCCGATACATCTTCAAACTGTGTTGATTCTGTAGTCAACGAGTTCATTGAGAAAGAAAAATTCAAATGGATACATTTATCTTGTTATTGACGGTTTTCTTTGAGAAAAAAAACCCAGAAAGAATAAACGAGTTAAGAGAAACTGGCGAGCACATATCTGGAGGGAAAACGAAATATTCATTGTGTATCTATCAATATTTCATGAATTCGGGATTAAACCTTGACCTTCAAGATCAGAGGGAGGCGAAATAACCGTGATACACTTCTCTTATAGTGGGGTGTGAGAATATATTTTGTATGTATATAAATTCGCATAATTCCTATTAGGGAGTAATTCCTTATAATATTAATATTTAGCACCGCGTTTTACTACCCATTCGGGTTCTACGCCTTAAGTACTAATTACTCTAATGAATTAGGAATTAGGAATTGGGAAGGTTGGATTAGAGGAAATGAACCCACATTTGCGTGGAGGGAGAGTGGAAAACCATTTAGGAAAAACCACCCCCAGTTCACCCGACCGAGATTCGAACCTCGATCTACCCCGTCCTCAGAAGTCGAGCTCAACATGACAAGCGCGTTAGCCAACTACGCCACCGATGCGGGTTCCTTATAATTAAACAAATCAAAAACAAAAGACAGTGAGCGCCATCAGATGTTTATAAACCGCAATAGGTTACATCATTAACTTAGGTAAGGTTGCACAACATCGATTTCAGGAGAGAAAAAAACATGTAAACCGAAAATATATGTTCTGTTTCTTCTTGAAACCGAGTAATGTCAATGTTTATATTAGGTGCCCAAAACATCCGTCGTGCCTTTCATGGCAAGTGGCGGTGTATTGCATTTTCTGTACACACTGCAACATTCCGGCACCGACGGTTGTACAAACAGCGTTCAATCTCACTACAAGATGTTCAACATCCGCAGGAAGAACCGTGTGCATGTTTCCTTTCGTTAGATATGGCTGTGTTCTTGCTACATCGTGAGTGTACCCGCCTCGGTCCCGGCACAGATTTATCTTATTACCAAACCCTTCCTTCACCTCTGACAAGACATCTTGTGAAAGTGGGGAATGCCAGGCCTCCACCGTGGTTCGGATTTCACGTTAAAACTGTAGGTCCTCCTTTCCATCTCACAATCACCCTACCATCACACATTAGCGTAAGTGCATATAACCCGAACGGGTAGTAAGGCGCGGTGCTAATAATAATAAAAAAAATAATACGTCGTGAGTGAAAAAATTGTTCACCGCAAATGTTGCAACATTCGTTATGTTGCTTTTGTACTTTAATTACTATTAGTAATCGTGCTCTGAATATAAATTGCACGAATTTAAATGAACTCTGTTATATTGTTATAGGGAGTAGTACTTGATGTAAAAATTCATATGGTTATAAAACTTTCATAAACCAAAACATGTGCTCTGCAAGTTTCCCTTTCAAACAAATGATGTCACCCACTTCGGTGGCCGCATGGTCTAAGGCACTTCTCTGGCAGTAGACTAGACTGCCAATGACGAGGAGATCGAATTTCTAATCTTGGTTGGGTTTACCGAGGGGGGTTTTCCCGAAATTATTTACCACACAAATGCGAGTGCTCATTTTATAAATAAAACCTTTCTAAATCCATAAAACCACTAGCGTAACTAGTACATAAGCGTGTAACCCAAAACGGTCAGTATGACCAGGTGCTTAAAAAACAGGTGTTGTCAAATTTGACAATTTTAGTTAAACCTAGGTTTTGTCAATTGCGGTTTCTATGTACATGTATTGTTATACCTCATAAAACGTTCTTATGTTTATGGGTGACCTGGTGGTCTAGGGTTAAGGTGTCAGTCTTCTGTGCTGGTGGCCGGGGTTCAATCCTCGGTCCCGGCACAGATTTATCTGATTACCAAACCCTTCCTTCACCTCTGACAAGACATCTTGTGAATGTGAGGAATGCCAGGCCTCCACCGTGGTTCGGATTCCACGTTAAACTGTAGGTCCTCCATTTCATCTCACAATCACCCTACCATTACACATTAGCGTAAGTGCGTACAACCCGAACGGGTAGTAAGACGCGTTGCTAATAGTAATAATAATAATTATGTTGATTTGGCTATATAATTACATACTCGCTTTGCTCGTTGGGACTTCCACCCCCAAACCCCCGGAGAGTTTTCTTTGCGAGTGGGTGTAGAATAATGTAAGTCCAGTTTTTTGATAGATCTTTCCGTTTAGCCACAAGAGACCTCCAAAGAAAGGTCCGCACCAGCCACAAACTTGCTCTGCCATTTTAAACTTTTTTTCGGGGGCTAAAAATTAATTTTTTTTAACTTTTTTAAAGTTTTTCCATTGGTTATAGGCTAGAAGCTAGAAGTTTACCAAATTTCAAATTTCTAGCTCATCCGGAAGTGGGTAAACATTAATATCAGTGAGTGAGCCAGCCACGTGGCTTGTAGTAGTATAATAATTGTTTTCACTCTTCTCGGGTAATTATGGAGATAAACGGCTCTCCCTCTCACATCACCAACCACCTCAGTGGCCGCAACCCGCTCGACGCCCCTGTGGGATAAGTTGCCTGCTCGCACCACCTCAAGGCGTTACCATCAAGACGTGTCGCTTCCAGGTGGTGAGGAAGAAGTTTCCAGTGAGGTAGGGTTACGGGACGTTAAGGTGGCACCAGACTTTGTTTCCTGCCTACAGCTTGCCTGAAACTGTTGTGTAGTCGGTGATTGATTGAGACTTTTAACAAGGTGAGATTGGCTAACCTTACCTCTCTCCACTCCCTTCTCAACCCTCCACCCTTCCCCCCTTCTCCTCTCCTCACCCCAAAATATACTACAACGTGCTTAAATATAATATAATAATATTTAGCACCGCGTCTTACTACCCGTTCCGGTTATACGCTTTACGTACTAATTACACTAATGGGTTAGGAATGAGGGAGGTTGAATTAGAGGAAGTGAACCCGCATTTGCGTGGGGGGAGAGTGGAAAACCATTTAGGAAAAACCACCCCCAGTTCACCCGACCGAGATTCGAACCTCGATCTCCCCATCCTCAGCAGTCGAGCTCAACACGACAAGCGCGTTAGCCAACTACGCCACCGAGGTGGGTAAAATATAATATAAATCTATGCTATACTGGTTATTACAAGATCATATATAAACTTTAAAAATTAACACAGTGTTACTCAAAGAGGTCATTGACTTTTACTCCGGGGGATGAGGCTCGATTCCAACTAGAATAGCACTTTCTTTACACATTTATTTTAAGTAATTGGGTGTGATTTTACTTTTAATTAGCTTATCCATATTTTATAAAATAATGTCCAGCAATCAATGAAAATACTATTTTCTTATAATTAATTAAAATATATAAGCTACAAAAGTTAAACCTAACTAATTATATCACAACCTCCATGAACAGTTTTGTTCTTTTGGTGCTGTACGCCTAAACTTTGAACACAATTTATTGGTATTAGTATATTTTGCTGGGTGTGAGTGTGCAGGGATTTTGTATTACTTTTGGTTCAAACAAACTATACGTGCAATTTGGGCTATGAGTTTCCGAACATTCTGTATATGCATACACATATACCAGTAATGTGTGTCTAGAATTCTTGTCCCCAACCCTTCCTGACAAAATTAAAAGAGACTTATACAATGAAAACTATGTTTTAATGTAGTACGATAAGAACACCTTTTTACCCCATCTATTCTGTCAGGTAATGAAAAGTAAGAATCGACCTATCGATCACACACGATCGATCCACAGGCGTTAGGGGATTTCCCCAACTGTTTGGGAATTCTTCCCCTCCGAAGGGAACTGCTCTGCTGTTTATGGGACATGGGGGAGGGGAGGGAGAGTCACTGTATGAGAAGGATGGGGGGCTCTTTGAAGGGGGGAGGGAGGGTTAGCTCGGCGTGACTCATCCGGGGACATGGAAATTGAAGGAACGGCGAGGGGGAGACGAGTTTTTTTTTCTACTCGCTTGAATTCCTTCACATTGCAACGTTTATGGTCAGGTTGTCGTTAACATTGTATCTCAACCTCTCCTCTTGTTTATTGAAGTAGAATTCATTTAACATTATAGCTATTTTAATTTTCTAACTTATCCAACTAGAATGTGATTGGGAACGAGTGTGCTTTATGTCACTCGTTTATGGCTGTACGAAATATGTTTTACTTTCAACACAAGAACTATTATTGGACTAATATATAATAATTTAGCACCGCGT
Organism: Timema shepardi; assembly: GCA_902151425.1. Lineage (NCBI taxonomy): Eukaryota > Metazoa > Arthropoda > Insecta > Phasmatodea > Timematidae > Timema > Timema shepardi. Next base: position 41,044 of record CABFVX010005051.1, read on the forward strand.
CTTACTACCCGTTCGAGGACTAATATAAGGGAAAAGGCATAAGGAAGAGCGTATTTAGATGAAATGAACTTATAACGGTGTAGAGAGTATAGAAAAACTATCACAGTGACAAATCACATTTGTTAAACCAGCCTCAGTGCACCCGGGTGGGACTTGAACCACGGCCTCGGTAATACCTTACACCAGGGGTTTCCAACATAAAAGCACCCCAAGAGCCACAATTGAGTCCCCAAGTTTAGTGGCAGGATGCAACATAGTCGGCTAATTATTTGTCAAGTTACGCAAAAAATGAGGGTAAGTACTTAATTATGAATTCAATAAAAAGTGGTAACTTAAACATGTATAACTCCATATTTAACAAACTGTCCTGCTAAAATATACTATCTTTAAAACGTCACCCACCTCGGTGGCGTAGTTGGCTAACGTACTTGTCGTGTTGAGCTCGACTGCTGAGGACGGGGAGATTGAGGTTCGAATCTCGGTCGGGTGAACTGGGGGTGGTTATTCCTAAATGGTTTGCCACTCTTTCTCTCTCTCTCTCTCTCCACGCAATTGCGGGTTCACTTCTTCTAACTCAACCTTCCCAAGTCCTAATCCATTAGAGTAATTAGTACTTAAAGCGTATAACCCCAACGGGTAGTAAGACGTGGTGCTAAATATTATTATTTAAAACGTCAGTATAATACAGCGGATGTTATGAAGAAATTAAACATGATTATCAGTTGGAGCTTTCGTGGATTTGTACCACGCAAGTCAAAAAGTCCTATTTCATGGCTAAAAACATTAATTTTACTAGCGTAGATAACTTTTCCGAAAAAATATCGTGGGTTGAAAAAAAAAAACTATCATTGGTACCAGTTGGACTCCCTTGAACTTAGACCTTTGGGCCACCACCTTAGGGTGCAAGATAAATACAAAGAATTTGAATGCTCTGTGTTCTAGTAGTTTCTTTTTAACACCGCGTCTTACTACCCGTTTGGGTTATACGCTTATGTACTAATCATGTTGGTGACCTGGCGGTCTAGGGGTAAGGTGTTAGACTTCTGTGCTGGCGGCCGGGGTTCAATCCTCGGTCACGGCAAATATTTATCTGATTACAAACCCTTCCTTCTCCTCTGACAATACATCTTGTGAATGTGGGGAATACCAGGTCTCCACCATGGTTCGGATTCCTCGTTAAACTGTAGGTCCTTCATTTCATCTCACAATCACCCTACCATTTCACATTAGCGTGAGTGCGTATAACCCGAACGGGTAGTAAGACGCGGTGCTAATAATAATAATAAGTATCATAAATTGTAAAAAAAATTAGGAGAAATCATGAATAAGATGAATTTTAAAGAAACACACAATCATCCACTTTAGTAGAAGCTTGTAAGCCTTAGGGCCAGTTTCATGGTCAAGTTTAGTTCGCCTCAAGTGTGACGCTACACTAAGTTCATGACGACACCTACCTAAACCAGAGTGGAATGGGCCAGTTTCTTATGCGAGAACGGCCCATTCCATTCGAGTTTAGGTAGGTGTCGTCATGTACTTAGTATAGCGCCGCACTTGAGGCGTACTAAATTTAGACTATGAAACTGGCCCTTAGTGTATAAAAGCTCATGGCCAGGTGACACCAAATTGAGGATCGAAGCCCCCACCCCTGTATAAGAGTCTTTCAAGGCCGTACAACCGGTTCTGTCGACCCCCGCCCGTTATATTATAACTGTGACTATAATATTTGCTATTTAGTTTCGTCAGTTAGCTACAACTGGTGCATGGACAATTTTAAAACAACAGACGTGGTGTGAGTTTATAGGGTGGAGTTAGGGGAGGGGGTTGATCTGACGTATGAGATGGGAAACGTGAAATACCCATACAGGGTGAAAGAGGAAGGAGGAAGACATTACTGAGGGGGAAACCCAAGAGAGAGAGAGAGAGAACAGTGAAGTAAAGCCAGTTAAAAACGGTGACAAAAGAGAAATGATCAAGAGAAAAGGATGCAATGCGGGAAGGGATGAATCCAGAATAAATTATCCCCACCACCCTCTTCTCCCACTAACCTCTCTTCTTGATCCAGGGGGAAGAGACGGGGAAAGGGGCTTCACCCCACCACCCCACTTCTGATCCAACCGCTACCAAATAATAATTCAAGAGTCGGTAGTCCAACTGTTCTAGGCGTGCCGGGAGCAAATACTCAGAAACAACGGAGATAAAAAAATGAAACTGGTCCATGGTCCAGATTTATTTACGAGCTTTTCATTAGAACTGGGAGAGGAATCTACAAGAAGGGGAGGGGGTATGTTATAGGGTATTATCTAAAGGGAGCTAAAGGTTTCAATCAAAATTGTTTCAATTGAAAAATCTGAAACATATTAATCTTTATCCAAGAATATAACTTGTGTTTGTTTTAATGTGTATTAATCACATTGAACCAAATTTATGTTAATTACAATTTGCTTATGTTCGTTTGACGTGGTCTCGTACATAAGATATTATATAAATATATCAGTTAAATATTTTTGACTCGGTCGGGTGAACCGTGGGTGGTTTTTCCTAAATGGTTTTCCACTCCCACTCCACGCAAATGCGGGTTCACTTCCTCTAATTCATCCTTCCCAATTCCTAATCCATTAGCGTAATTAGTACTTAAAGCGTATAACCCGAACGGGTAGTAAGACGCGGTGCTAAATAATAATAATTATTATTTTTGTTGGACGTTCAACTCAAAACAGTCGACGACTTAAATTGAGGAGAAATGAGGAAGGTAGCTTAAAGTAAATGCACTCGTATCAGCGAGGAAAGAATAATATATAAAAACCGACAGTGAAATGTTCCTTTGTAAAACCATTCCAAGTGCACCCAGTGGGGACCTCACGTCAAAAATAACGTTTTCTTCGGTAATTCCTGGATAAACCCCTCTAGATCAAAATAGTAGAGCAGGGGTTCACTGAGCAGTGTTTCGTGAGTCAAATTTATTTCTAGAAAATATTTTAAAATTATCAAATTAATTACAATTAATATCATCATCATCTTCTTCCTTATTCGAATAATTAACGTACAGTAGGTGGGTGACCTGGTGGTCTAGGGGTAAGGTGTCAGACTTCTGTGCTGGCGGCCGGGGTTCAATCCTCGGTCCCGGCAAAGATTTATCTGATTACCAAACCCTTCCTCTCTGACAAGACATCTTGTGAATGTGGGGAATGCCAGGCCTCCACCGTGGTTCGGATTCCACGTTAAACTGTAGGTCCTTCATTTCATCTCACAATCACCCTACCATTACACATTAGCATAAGTGCGTATAACCCGAACGGGTAGTAAGACGCGGTGCTAATAATAATAATAATAATAATTAACGTACATATTTTTAGCACCGCGTCTTACTTCCCGTTCGGGTTATATCACTATGTACTAATTACTCTAATATGTTAGAAATTAGAAATGTTGAATTTAGAGAAAATGTACAAATATTTTCGTGGAGGAAGAGTGGAAAAACATTTAGTAAAACCACCCTCATTACACCAAACCGGGATTGAACTCCGATCTACCCGTCATTGGTAGTCTAATCTGTTGCGAGGATGACTACTCCCCTGCGTCCACCTAGGCGGGTAACGTACATATTGTAAATACCGTTTTATTCTAGCTCATAGCCTACAAATTAACTTAACTTAGGTACCCACATCGGTGGTCGCATGGTCAAAGCCGTCACTCTCGATAGACGATACTGCTGATCTCAGGGAGATCTAGGCTCGATCCCGATCGGGTGTGCTGAGGATGGTTTTTTCTTACATGGTTTTCTACTCTACCTCCACGCAAATGTGGATACACTTAACAGGTGTATATCCCAAAAGGCTAGTAAGAAGTGGTGCTAAGAAAAACAGCCCAGGGCAACAGTGATAAAGTAACATAAATGTAAATACAGTTGTAATAATAACTGCTATATTATTGTAGTCCCAATACAGGATCGAACCAGGTCCCTTATCCCATTAATACGCTTCCCTGAACAATTGGCCACGAACGTAGGACTTTCATATATCACTTCAAATTGTATTACTCTAATTCCCATTAAATGCTTGTGAAATATTTTGCATAATTTGTTTACCAGTAAAAGCCACTGTGCATGCTATGTTATGCTAATTTGTCTATCGACCACACTGACATATAATATGAGTACAGTAGCATTAATTGGCACATAATTAAAGAGCTTATTTTAATTTCGTTTTACACATGCCATATATATGTGATTATTGTTAATTTTAAAGCTTTAAATAATGCTCTAATTTTCACACATTGATTGCAAATTATATTGTTCTGTGGATGTTTTCTATCTCTCAATTTGTAACTATACAACAATCCCTATTCGGATTATACGCTTATGTACTAATTATACTGATGGGTTAGGGGCGAAAAAGTTTGAATTTAGTGGTAGTGCACCCACAATTGTGAGGAAAGAGAGTGGGAAAACCATTTAGGAAAAATCCACCTCAGTACAACCAACTGAGATCGAACCACAAATCTCCCCGTCATCGGCAGTCTAGTATATTGTGAGAGTAGTGCCTTAGACCATGTGGCCACTGAAGTGGGTGTTAGATTAAGAGCTTCAACTGTTTCCACACCCTCATATTCACTATCATCACCTCATGCCATCGGGTCATAGAGAGAGTTTTCACGGAAAGGATGTACGATTAGTACATTTGGGCGTCTCCTGGGCAAAGCAGGCCTACTGTACATAAGTAATTGAAAATCTTTTCACAAACTGAGCTACGAATGATGTAACCCAAATATTGATATACAGTAGACTCTCAATTAACCGAGATAGTTGGGTTGAGCCTAGCTCGGATACGGAAAGACTCGGATGATACGGAGCGTGTAGGATGTACAGGTTATAGCGCAGTGTTCTGGCTGTTGTTCGTGTTTGGTTCTCCCGTCGCTTCTCGTGCATTTAACTAGAGTATTGTATAAAACTATTGTAAATAATACGCTATTATTATTATTAGCACCGCGTCTTACTACCCGTTCGGGTTATACGCACTTACGCTAATGTGTAATGGTAGGGTGACTGTGAGAACGAACCACGGTGGAGGCCTGGCATTCCACACATTCACAAGATGTCTTGTCAGAGGAGAAGGAAGGGTTTGGTAATCAGATAAATCTTTGCCGGGACCGAGGATTGAACCTCGGCCGCCAGCATAGAAGTTTGACACCTTACCCCTAGACCACCAGGTCACCAATACGTTATTACTAAGTGTAGTAATACAGTATATATATATATAAGTTTAAGTAAAAAACGATTACATAAAATATTTAACTATTGTTAAAATATTGTGTTAAAATTGGACACTTTGACAGATTGAGTGCCTCGGTTAACACGGAGCCTCGAATAAGCGGGGCTCGGATGATCGCGAGTCTACTGTATATACACACACATAAATTGAGGGGCCGATGATAATTATGTCTCATTAAATCACTGTTATTATGTATTTAATAAAAGTACTCTATATTTCGTAATGGATAGATATCCTGGTATATTTTGAAAGTCTTTAAAATTCACACAACTATGCTAACATTATAGTTTCAGTTCATGTTATTATTTTTATTTTCCTTAATATGTCCACAGAATGTAATATTTATTATTCCTGGTCTTTTAGTTAATTCATTTTGAAATCCGTTTATACATGACTAGACACAGCAGGAGTGGGTTTTTATGGCATATCATTGAATTTCGACACGAGGCTAGAACTGAAAAAAATCCTCCTTCACATTCTATACTTAGGAGAAGTAGTATTTCTCCTGAATAAATAATTCTTCATTATACCCAGCGGGTCTCGTCCATTGCCCCCTTGGGAGATAAACGTAGTTGGTGGAATGTCCCTAGAAGGGTAGTCCACAGGAGCATTAGGTAAATCACAACTTCTTTTTTTTTACAGGGTGTTCTTATTTTATTTGGACAGGCAATCTTTCATGGAGAATAGCCCAGGTTTAGATTAAAAAGCACACACCCAACACGTTTTAAATTATTTTGTACATTTAATTGTTCGTTGTAAAAATGTAGACCGACGTAATAAAATTATAAACAAGGCTGAGGATATTCCACTATTTTATCAACGTTTTCTTAACAAAGTTTGATATTAAATTATATATAGATCGTATTTAATTAATTATTATAGCTTGTTGCAATCCAATGTGGTTAGAGCTACATAAAGCAGCCAGAGATTAGTAGATTTTTACATTACAGTAATAAATAAATCCAATCAATTTTAAACTATTAAGATTGAAGAATAGGTAAATAAAACAATCTTACAATGAGACAAAGCCTTATTTGTAGAACATATAATTAATGTGATACATTTATTCAAATAATTTTAGATTTATATTAAAATAAAAAACACTAAGCAAAAATATTTTCTTTGTTATTTATGTTACTAATCTAGCTTCTTAATCTATGAATCTACTTGTGTTGTGTGAAGTTTATAAATTGGAATCTATAAGGTGGTTTTTAAAGGAAATAAAAGTTATAAGTTAGAAAATTAAGTTTTTGGGAGATACATATTTATTCTTGGTTGAAAAGTTGGATCCCTTTCTCCTTGGAGATGGAAAATGGAGTTGACTAACAGCTGAATAAATAAACAATAATTGCATCGATAGAATATATTGTGTTTGGCTATTATTATTATATTTAGCTATCTTTTATTAGATTCATATTATTTTTGTGACACGTGAAATCGCTTAAAGTAGTTGATGAACTTTAAACTTAAACTATCTAATACATACTTTCAAAATTTAGAAATAATCTATCATAGGACATGGACATTTCTTGAAATATTTGATTACGTAAGAAATGAAATGATTATCTAAACGTGAAATACGTAACGATATCCTTATAAAATCGACGAGAAATATCTTTCATTCACTTAATTTTAATCAAACCTAAAATACTATCAGATTAGGCCATTCTTTTTTTTAATGAACATATAAAACTTTTAAAATGCTCTAAATATATAAATATGATTATTTGGACATTTTTATACATATATATATATATATAGATAAATTAATGTAAAAAACTCACCTCTAATTCACCCACTGGGATTTAAACCTTGACCTAATTATCAAATATGAACCTATGCAATGGGATGTTATGATTGTTTGGACATTTTTATACATATATATATATATATATATGTATAAAAATGTCCAAATATTCATAACATCCCATTGCATAAGTTCATATTTGATAATTAGGTCAAGGTTTAAATCCCAGTGGGTGAATTAGAGGTGAGTTTTTTACATTAATTTATATTTGTGGTTTTCCCATCACTACCCCACACCAATGCGGGTGCATTTACCTTATACTAACTTCATACCTACCCATTAGATTAAACCATTAATTAATAACCCTTGTCTGTAAAGTACTAACTATAAACTAACGAAAAATATTACAGTATATATATATATATATATATATATATATATATATTTCTCAAGTCATTTATGCCAGCATAATAAAGGCAGGTTGAACATGACTCCTTAACAAAAATAGCTCTCACGACAGCCTTGTGATCCTATGACCTTGAGGGATAAATTATGACTTATGAGTGATGGGTAGCAGCATCCGTGTTCCCACTGTGTTGTTACGTAATATAATGCAACTTTGAAATCAGGCTATAAGTACAGACTCAGCTGTGCGTCAACGTGTGTCCCCCACCCCCAACCCCTTCGACCTTGATTGTTTTATTTCGTCAGACGATAGGTACCTATTTGTTATTCTGTGTCTGTAGAGGTCCAGCAGTATCGCCATGAAACACTTTAGATTATTTNATTTACATTGACTTTTTTCTCTCAACTGGGCGCTTACTTATAAAATGCACCCTTCCTGAGAACTAGTTCTTATATAAGTGTCGTAGACCCAATATTTTATAATCCTGGTCACATACTGGGTGTATTTCAATAGAGAGCTCAGCATTGAAGGTTTGTATGTTTGCTTCCCTGACACGAACTGAAAAAAAAAATGAAAGTTATAAGACCGACTGTTTGTAAAATATGGCTTAGAAGGATGAAAAATATATTGAAAAAAAAAAGAGTTCACAAAAAGTTATCATGTTCTTAAAAAAGTGGTAGGAGCCTACTTGGAAATAAGAACCGAACCAATATTAACATAGACTATGGGGACTCTTTAAGAGCTTGTATTCTCCAGTTAAATGTTTGCTCCTAGTACATATACAAGTTCTGTTTGAACAGAGATTTTCCACGTGATTCTTTTTTTCCCTCCGACAAAACCCCCCACCCCACACCCCTCCTTTCCCTCTATTTGCGTTTGCCACACATAAGTTTTTGTTCTTGATGAGTAATCCTACATATATTAATATTTAATGACGGTTGATACAAGTGTATCATCATTTTTATTTAAGAGGTGAAATGAGGCTACAAATCAAATAAGTTCTGTATTTGTGATCTATTATTTGCGTATATTCAACAAATTTCCATGGTCTGGTCCCCGGATAACTCGGCGGCTGTACATGGTGGACGGGTACCAATTATATAATGTATATGTTAAAGGCAATGTGTGTAAACCTGGAATTCTATAAAATGCCTAGGCTTTTTTTTATATAATTCCTAAGTGGTTTTAGCAAGGTATGAAATAAATTTATTTTTCTGTTGTATTTCATACTTTTCATAGGATATTTCTAGAATAGCCAGTCTTTATATATTATCGAGAACAATAGATAACCTAACCTAACCTTACCTAACTACCCTGTTCTAAAATAACCTAACATGACCAACTTTAAATCCTAGGAATTAGGTGAACCTGCAAGATCATACATAGATCTGGATAAAAGAATTGATAGCATATTCCGGGACTTCGAAAAGACAAAGAACTTGAAAATAAGTATGAAATATAACAGCAAAACTAGTTTAATTCATACTTTGCCAAAACCACTCTGGAATTATATATATNAACTGTTGTAATAAAACTGTTTATATTTAAAAATATATAACACTAGTGTTGAATATGAAAAATTACTAATTATTTTCAACGCAATAAAAAACATTATAGGTCTACTAAAATAAAAAAATATTTTTCATTTAAGTGTGTGCTTTTTTATAAATCATACCAAGTGGTGAAATATTGATTTGACAAAAAATTGTTATAATCCCTTACAACCATGTCTGAAGAAAATTCAACTTCAATCCAGAAAGATACATTATCACCTAAACAAAGCAAACATTCGTCTCGCTTCACTGTTAAAAAATCAAAACGTTTAAAACTATCAGGAAAACCGATGAAAAGACGATTACCGGAACAACTTGGAGAGTATTGGAGAAATAAACAGTAAGTAATGATATGTTATTGTTGGAAAATGTGTCATATAATCTCGAAAGAATGAATTTGATAACTTAACTTTTTACTCCATTGAACCCACCTCTGTGGCTGAGTGATCTAACGCGTCCGTCTCGTGTTGGACTTGGCTGCCGAGGACGGGGAGAGCGAGGTTCGAATCTCGCTCGGGTGAACTGTGGTTTGTTTCTAAATGGTTTTCCACTCTACCTCCACGCAAATGCGAGTTCACTTCCTCTAATTCAACCTTCCCAATTCCTAAGCCATTAGAGTAATTAGTACTTAAAGCATATAACCCAAACGGGTAGTAAGACGCGGTGCTAAATAATAATAATAATAATAATACAAAATCATGATTGTTGGTTTTTTCCACCGCGTACTCGTTATAACAATACGCAAACATTAATAATAACGCTAATGATATAGGGATGAGAAATAGGTAGACTTTTAGAGTAAATGTACTGGTATTTACCTGAAGGAATAGTGGGAAACTATTTATTAAAAACCTACCTCATTACATCAAACCAAGATTCGAACCCTTATCTTCCCGTCACTGGCAGTTTAAAATAAATGAACTTGATATTAAGTCTACGTTTGGAGATGTTTTGTTTTGAGCGTGAAATAGAACACCTCTATCACTACATAATTATTATTAGCACCGCGTCTTACTACCCGCTCGGACTATACGCACTTACGCCAATGTGTAATGGTAGGGTGATTGTGAGATGAAATGAAGGACCTACAGTTTAACGTGGAATTCGAACCACGGTGGAGGCCTGGCATTCCCCACATTCACAAGAATCACTATATTCCATTCACGGTAGGAATTACTCTCTGAAAGGTCTTTTTCCTACCAATATCCTACTATATAGTAGATTTATGGTAGTTAAAAAGGCCTTTCAGAAAACAATTCCAACGGTGAATTGAATATACTTACTAGTTATTTTTAAAGATCCCCCTGATGATTAATTCCCCACCCTCCTCCTCCCCCTAATAGATCTTTAAAACCTGTTTTCTCGACAAGTTCCGTGTTTACGGAAGTTCTCGAGTAAATAGACGCTAAGTTTACTGCTCATCTCGTCCCAAACCCCCTTAGAACGCATTTTCCTATCCACCGTGAGGACTTATATTACGGCTGATTCAACAGGCACAAACATCCCTCCCCTCTCACCCTTGTCGTACACTACAACCTCCCTCTACAAGACCCTCACGTCGTTTCCAATATGGCGGACATCTATTCCGACGATGGTACGTGGCGGTAAAGTGCCGGCGTCTTGACACTTGGAACTACCAAAATGCACGGTAATGCAAACCTTTTGTTTTAGACTGAGAAGTAAAAGCGTTTAAGTTATTTTAACAAGTACTTGTCATTTTGGGCTTATATTTGTTTATATATTTAAACTATTCTAGGTTATAAAAGATTACTCTTAATAAAAACAAACGATAAAGCTATAAAATGTCACGGTGAGGGATTAACAAGTTATCCAACTTGTTCAAATGTTATTAAGGTCTGACAGACAGAATTTTTAATAGATAGAAGCTATATTTGACATGGAACGAAAAAGATTCATTTAGCTATCATAAACACCTGATTGTTTGTTTCTTATGTAAATCTTTGAGCTCATTGTTCGTGTGAAAATTAATTTACCAAAATGATAATTTCTAAAGGGTTTCAAAACTATGGCATGTTAAGAAGTGAAGGAGGTAGTACCCACCATAAAATATTGTCTTATTATTTAAAATACAAACTAGTGACCGTTAAAGGTTCTCTTTACTACAGTAGCTCCATGGCTTCTTTGGTGTGGATTGGCAACTTTAAAAAGTTACCAGACCAAATTACACATCCCTACGCTAAACCAGATGATCTGCAAACACATGTGTTTAGCATCTGTCACTTCTGACAGTAAACATTTAGGAATATACCTAAATGTTGACTGTCAGAAGTCAGCTGTGAGCTGTCAGTCAGCACCAAAGAGGCCATGGGGCTACTGTACCTATTGGCATGATACCAAGACGAGTTTTACCATATCACCGGGGTTACCCTACCAACTTTCTGTCTGAAAGAAAGAAAAACTGTATTAATTATGGTAAGATTAGCACACATATCTATTTTTTTTATCATTAAAATAAATAATTTGCTAATTTTAGATATCAGTTAGACTGATTTCTATATCCATGCAATGCTAGCTTTAATAGTTCACTAATCCACTTCAGGGGATGCATGCTCTAAGGCGATACTCTCGCATTAGACTAGACTGCCGATGACGGGAAGATCGAGGTTCGAATCTCGGTCGGGTGCACTGAAGGGTTTTTTCCAAAATGGTTCTCCACTCTCCCTCTATGCTAATGTGGGTAAAATTTCTCTAAATATAACCTTCATAATCCCTAAAACTATTGGCTTAATGAATACATAGTCGTATCGCCTGTATGGGCAGCAATACGTGGTGCTAAAAACCAATGTTAAATAGTTAATATTTTTAAGTAGTTACAAATATAGAAGGATTATGAAATGGGTAACCATATCTGACTGTTACAAAAGTTACTAAAACAATGTTCACAGCGTACTTAAATTTATTTGATCAGCAGATGTAATTATTGACAGAGAATATCAATGTTGACCACGTAAAAATATATTTGAATTTTATTTATACTTCCTCCTACTAGACCTATAATCCGACTTTTTTCTGACCTGTGAGTACGAATTATAAAAATTAATGTCTATTTGTCAATGAAACTCATACGATACAAATTTTGACTATAGATAATAATAATAATATTTAGCACCGCGTCTTACTACCCGTTCGGGGTATACGCTTTAAGTATTAATTACTCTAATGGATTAGGAATTGGAAAGGTTTAATTAGAAGAAGTGAACCCGCATTTGCGTGGAGGGAGAGTGGAAAACCATTTAGGCAAAACCACCCCCAGGTCACCCGACCGAGATTCGAACCTCGATTTCCCCGTCCTCAGCATTCGAGCTCAACAAGACAAGCGCGTTAGTCAATTACGCCACCGAGGCGGGTTTGACTACAGTACAATGTAGTCCGGCCACTTGTAACTCGCAGGCTAGTAAGTGACCAGCCAACGATAATAGTTCGTCTAACCTGCTACAGTCCAATTTATATAGCAGAAGCCTTTTAGAAAAAAGAAACATATTGTTTTAGGTCAACGTTGATCAAAATTTCCTATTTATAACTTTTATTTTATAGGTATTGATAATATCTACCAAAAGTGACTGCTGCGGATAACATGGCCTAATTTATTAATAATTAAAATAGATCTCGGAGCTTTTCTAGCCAACATAACTTCCTTTTATTTCCTTAAAATGAAAATTGAGCTGTATCTATCCACTCTTAGGTCCCAAAACCCACCACCTGTCAGGGTACAAATTAAACTATAGGTCTATTATAAAAACAGCGTATAACCCGAACGGGTAGTAAGACGCGGTGCTAAATATTATTATTATTATTATTATTATAATAAAAACTACCTTTTAAATTATCTTGAAATCAATGTATTAATAAAAGACCTTATGTTTTGCAAACATCTAAAATGAATCATGTCCGTCCAATTAAGCGATCCCATATAACTTCTGTTTTTTGTACTTGTACCGTGATTTTCTAGCCGTTCGGACTATTCTAAAAAATATATTTTTGAAATAGGGATGAGGAAGGTGTAATTAAGAGGAAACTTACTTCAACTTATGTGGAGGGGAAAACATTTATGGAAATAAATACATCTGTAAATACCCAAATGGGACTCAAACCCCAATATGTGCAGACCAAGCCCCAAATGAGATATATGCCTTAGTATGTGTCTTCACCGAAACGGGTATTATTTCATATTGATCAAACCCGCCTCGGTGGCGTATTTGGCTAACGCGCTAATCGTGTTGAGCTTGACCGCCGAGGACGGGGAGATCGAGGTTCGAATCTCGGTCGGGTGAACTGGGGGTGGTTTTCCCTAAATGTTTTTCCACTCTCCCTCCATGCAAATGCGGGTTCACTTCCTCTAATTCACCCTTCCCAATTCCCAATCAATTAGTGTAATTAGTATTTAAAGAGTATAACCCGAACGGGTAATAAGACGCGGTGCTATATAATAGTAATAATAATAACATATTGATCAACGCGGCGTCTAAAACTGGTGTCAACTTCTAATTTAGGTTATTGTTTCAAAATGTTATATTTCAATCCGATGTAAAGAATTCACAAAAATGGTGAGTGTGTTGGGAAAGTATATATTCCCACAGTTCATGTGTTAAGTATGTTTTAGTATGCAATTAATACCGAGCTAATTGGCTAACACAGGGATTTAACGGATTGGATAACAGCCAGACTACATTAATTAGCCAAACCTCGGGATAAACATGACAGTTTATTGAGTGACAAATTGAAGCCATCGACGTGTATGTTAAAAAAAATCTATTTTATTTTGTTTTCTGTGTGCACTATTATAATATTTGCATGATAAAGCTATATTTTGATAGGAAGAAACTTTTGGACAGTTCTAAAAGTTATTAAAAACATTTCACGTGGAATTATACTAATAATAAAGTTAAATATAAATATTTATCGCAAAAAAAAATTGTATTCCCTTAAAGTTCCTTCTTATCACAATTCTAGTTTATTTTTACACAACCACTTGGAATAATTTTACCAGACTGAATTTAGTCAATAGGTTTAATAAAGTGGCAGAGTCCGTAACACCCGCTTTGGTGGCCGCATGGTCTAAGGCGCTACTCTCGCATTAAACTAGACTGCCGATGACGAGGAGACCGTGGTTCGATCTCAGTGGGTGTAGTGACGGTGATTTTTCCAAGATGGTTTCCCACTCTATCTTCACTCAAATGTAGCTACACTTCCTCTCAATTCAACCTTCCTCATCCCTAACCCATTAGCGTAATAAGTATATAAGTGTCTCGAATGGGTAGTAAGAGACGACGCTAGAAAAAATCCCCAGTAGAAGCCATGCTAAATAGGTGTAAGACTCCCATTGCATAAGTTCATATTTGATACTTAGGTCAAGGTTTAAATCCCAGTGGGTGCATTAGAGGTGAGTTTTTTTACATTAATTTATATTTGTGGTTTTCCCATCACTACCCCACACTAATGCGGGTGCATTTACCTTACACTAACTTCATACCTACCCATTAGATTAAGCCATTAATAACCCTTGTCTGTAAAGTACTAATTATAAACTAACGAAAAATATTACAGTATAAAATCATTGCATTAACGAACTAAGAAATATTAACGATTTTGAAAGGTCCGACCATGGGTGGGGGGACAGGTAGGTCCATACAAGCTCTAGATGAGCTTAGTTTGATCCTAGTTGGGTTATAAAATAGTTTAAACTTTGTACCATTTTTATTATTATTATTAACACCGCGTCTTACTACCCGTTCGGATTATACGCACTTACGCCAATGTGTAATGGTAGGGTGATTGTGAGATGAAATGGAGGACCTACAGTTTA
>CABFVX010005052.1:40580-55832 GCA_902151425.1 Timema shepardi
AAAACCATTTAGGAAAAACCACCCCCAGTTCAGCCGACCGAGATTCGAACCTCGATCTCCCCGTCCTCAGCAGTCGAGCTCAACACGACTAGCGCGTTAGCCAACTACGCCACCGAGGCGGGTCACAATATAAATGAAATTTTATATTTACTATAGTTATTTTATGACAATTATTTTATTCTTTTCAGAATTTGTCTCGACATAAACATTGATAAAAAAAACCATACGAAGGATTGATTTTGTATTTTAAAACCCTCCCTCTCTTCCGCGTAATAAAATTTAAAAAATAACCCCCCCCCCCTGTACCACTCTACATGTACATTCCTTCAAAACTGTGTTATGGATTTAGAAAAATACTTGTAAATATTTTTTATAATGAAGTGAATGTGAGGAATGCCAGGCCTCCACCGTGGTTCGGATTCCACGTTAAACTGTAGGTCCTCCATTTCATATATCAATCACCCTACCATTACACATTAGCGTAAGTGCGTATAAACCGAACGGGTAGTAAGACGCGGTAATAATAATAATAATAATAATAATAATAATAATAATTTTTTTAATGAAACATTTATACATCTATTTTTTGTATCGTGCTCCTAGACTCCTCGTATTACACTTCATGCAGGAATTGTATGACATGTGATCCACCACATGTGATGTTATATACCGTATGTGGGCCAGTGGATGGGAGCGCTCACCTGTCTCTGTTTAGTATGAGTGAGAAACTGTTCTCTTACCTCTTGACAAGATTCACCGGATGGCATAAAGAGAGAGAGAGAGAGAGACTATCGCAACTCAGGGAGAAAACGGCCGACAGGCGTCTTTTCAAACATCCGCCGGGACACGTCTCCGGTCTTACCAACCTCACCACCCACTAGAAACACTTCTTATTCTTTTATCCGCCGTTCAACCAATTGTCCGTGGAGCATTTTTAAAAATAAATGGTGCTGTCTGACGCATAGACCTCCCGACTCTTTTACCTAAAAAATGGAGATACTTAAGACTCAACAAGACACGTGAAACTATGTAATTGACAGGTAATAGGACATATTTTGGGGTCCTAATCGACTTAAGGGACTTTCAAACGGCCCCGAAATCACCCGCCGTTTCTTAATTATATGTTTACATATTTTTTTCTTGTCCATACATTCTACAAACCATCCTTAATTTTAATATTTTCTCAAAAATCTTGTGTCCCAACATTAAATAATTTTTTTTTAAAGAATAAATAAAATGTACATTTTTAAATTAACAATTTGGTTTTCTTATAACATTAGTTACATTACCGATTATGGCCGATCAAGATTATTTTCGTCACACTCAAATATTGAGTTTTAACGATGTGATCGAATGAAAATGCCCGTGAGATCGACTAGTGGCCGACCCCTGTAATATACATTGTTACAGAAACATGACGAGAAAGAGAGAATCACATCCCACCAAAGAATATACATTAAAGTGTATACACTGTTACAAAAACATATCGGGGGGAAAAAAAGATCATAGCAATTTCCAAACTTCCGAATATTTCAATTTTTCTTAATTGACCTACAGCATTTTAATGGTAAGCTATTTCATATCTAAAAGAGTTGCGGAGATATTTGATCAGATTTGTAATTTTCCCACTTAAGTAAACTACCCTTAATTTTGAGGTTGGATAAATAACTCTATTCACGCTTCTGAATAGCTTTGTGGAAAGCGTAGCTTCTTGGTCCCAGCCCGATTGGTAGATTGTTTTCGTCTCTAGGTTGAGGTAGAGACAGACAGACAGACAGACAGACATGCAGAGAGACACACAGACATAGAGATACACAGACATTCAGAGAGACACACAGACATACGGAGAGACACACAGACATACGGAGAGACACACAGACATACAGACAGACACACAGACAGACAGAGAGATACACAGACATACGGAGATATACACAGACATACAGACAGACACACAGACATACAGAGAGATACACAGACAGACAGAGAGATACACAGACATACGGAGATATACACAGACATACAGACAGACACACAGACAGAGAGATACACAGACATACGGAGAGATACACAGACATACAGACAGACACACAGGCATACAGACAGACACACAGACATACAGAGAGATACACAGACATACAGACAGACACACACACACACACACACACACAGACATACAGAGAGACAAGACACACAGAGCAGACACACAGACAGAGAGACTAAACACACACACACACACATACACATACAGACAGACACTCAGACAGAGAGACAAGACACACAGAGCAGACACGCAAACAGACACACAGGTTGGCAATATCACATCACGAGGAGCACGTTTTCGGATTAATGCTTTCATGAAACGTTGACCTTCAAAAGTATCTCTATTTTAATTTATTTGACTCTCACTACTTCCTCTCCCCAGGGGGTCTTTAGAAAGTAATAATAATAAAATATTGCTGGTACCCATAACTTGACGTCTCCAGTCAGGATTGCAACCAGAGACCCCCAGAGATATACACGCCCATGTTATCACTACCCTCTTATTATAGTGACCATGATTACAGTTCTGTAATTCTATTTTTTAACCAATTCTAACTTTTAAATATTATTTATATCATAATTGGGTATAATTTAATTGCTGATAACACATCAACTCCGGTATCACTAAATGTTGCCCCACAACAAGATAAACAAATACAATCAGAGAGCCAATCCATTAAGGGGTCGTCCATAAACCACGTAGCGCTTGCGGGGTGGGGAGGGGGGGGGGCGGAGCGGGGCTGAGCTCCAATCTCTACACGCTATTACATGGGGGGGAGGGTGGGGTACATCAAAGTGTTATGTAACACAGATCTTATAATCAAATGTTAAAAAATAATATTATTGTTCATGTTTTTCAGATTTGTTAAACATACTTATAGATAACCTACAAATATCTATGGCGTTAAAAATGCAAGTTTAGCATTTATTTTTTGTTTATCAATATTTCGAATGCGCTTAGGTAGAATTGTCTGCCCAAGACCAGGAGCGCCAAACACATTCGAAAACACATATTTTCATGCGTATGAAAGTTACATGTTTATAATCACAGCACTTGTTTAGATTAGTACAATTTACTGATCCCCTCACGTGCTTTTAGTGCTGTCAGTCTAAGCGGCCTTAATTTATAGGTATAATTTAGTTTGAGATTATTTAGATTCCTTTTGCACATTCTTTTACATAGGCCGTAAATAATCGCTTGTGTTTGGTATGAAAACAAAGATAATTTCTTCAAAAAGATGAGACTTGTTCATTGCTTGCATATAAAATCAATATCCAGAAGGAAAAAAAACCCCAGTGGAATCGTCTCAAAAATATGTTGTAGTGAAATGGAAATAAGCAAAAGTACAGAATTTATCTCGAGGCAAGTTTGAGCAGTTCATCAATAGTGTTATTTCTTCGTACCAGCAGAATATTATTAAAAGTAAAGCTTAAAATATCATTAATTATTTTCAAAAGGTAGGTGTATATAGGCCTAGGGGGGCTAGTACAAGTGTTACAAGGGGAAGGGGGGATAAAAAGGTAAGAAAAAAGCTTTCCGTGGTATACGGGTGACCCCTAATGAGTGGTATTTCCTGAGGGCAGTGCTCATGTTTTTGCGTATATTTGTTGTTTCTATAACATGTGGTTCTACATCACCAAGACCCTTAATTTTAAAATGTACGAGTAGTGAGTCACTAGCATATTTCTCTAATCTCGCACACAATATCACAAACCCCTAATTTCGAAACGTCTGCGCCGCGAAAACTGACGTAACACGATCAAATAGTGAGCGCATTCTACTCGCCAGCCTCTCACTGTCCGAGACAGGGCTTGTCTGTCGAGTAGAGGACTCTCACTATCCGAGACAGGGCTTGTCTGTCGAGTAGAGGACTCTCACTGTCCGAGACAGGGCTTGTCTGTCGAGTAGAGGATAACATAACAAAATGGATGCCATCCCCCTCTTCGGTCGCAACCTCTTGAGAGTGATTTTGGTGAAATAAACCAACCACTGTACAAAATATGCTTACAGAAGCAAAAAATATGATTGCTTTATACACTTTATTCAATCCTTCAATAAAAATATTTGTTTGGATGAAATTATAATAATATATCTTATTTTTTTTCAAAATTGTTTAATCGTCAATTTGGTTGATTCCATAGGGTGACGTTCTCAATCTAAATGTCACGTGTTTAAATCCTGTCATCTCTAACTTGTTTTATTTTAATCTATCAGTCTGAAAAAGAAAACCTTTAATTTCAAATTATTGTATTAGTAAACTTATAATTTGTTTTAAACATTTCTTATAGAAGTATACAAGGTATTTGAGTCTACGTAGACTACCATAATATTTTTCTTTAAAGAACATTTAACAAGATAGTAAATTAAACACAGTACATTAATTTTGAAATTTTGTATGTAGTTATTTAAAAACTAAATGGATGGATTTTATGACATAAAAATGTACACATTTAAAAATAGGGATGAGCAAGATAATTATTATTCGCATAGTAAAAACCTTTAAGTCTTATTTATCTTTTGAAAATAGTTGCGAAGATAAAATAATATTTTTCTGAATTCAAATTATTAACAAGGTGATTTAAATTCAGACAAAAAATTAAAATTTAGTTGGGATCGATCCCTTGAACTTATGAATTTCAGATAAGCACGCTACCAGGTGAGTTAAAATTGTTGTTGAGTTGAGAATGGTTATCATCTACTCATATTAGCTGAGAAAACTTTGAGACAACAAGCTTAGATACAAACAACTGGAAGATGGTCTCCTAATAAACCTAAACAAATCGTTGTACATGATTCACTCAATACAATAACAGTGTTTACTTTCAGTTACACATCTTGTATAGTGGCGTGTTGTGACATCTCATCGCCTCAATCCTTTGGCACGTCATAGTTTCACAGTGTTGTCAGATTGAAAACTCGGTCGCAAGCTAAACAACGCTACACCGACTCGCACGGCTGTTGAAGAAACCTTTCAAAATGAGCTGTTTTGGTACAGACTGCGATTTGAGAGATCATGACTTGCGAGCATTTTTAGTAAGTTTCAAAATAAGGGGTCCAAGTGAGAGTCGAACAAAGGTTAATAATTATAATTAATTTATATTCCTCCCGCGTGGTTTTAATTTAGGATTACTGACTGACCAGGGATGAACGCTAAACACATCACTGGTAGATCACCATCATTCATGGTTTGGGTCCTGAGTTGAAGTTACGTAGCTTGAAGTCATTTTTATGTATATTAATTGAGAATAATAGGTAAGATGTTTGTCTACATCCTGTCTTATCACAGTATATATATATATATGTCTATATATATATATATATGTATATATGCATATATACATATATATATATATATATATATACATATATATATATATATCCAGTCTTATCACGGTGTTTATGTATACATACCGTACTATAACATTAAATAAAGCGAACAATATTAGTCCCAAATAATTGTACCATAACTAAAAGCGTATTTTTGTTTAATTAACTACTAACACACCGTTTGTTCTTGGTATCATAGTTTTTTCTTCTGTACAGTATTTGTATTCTTGGGGAAAACCCAGTTTGGCGTTCACCTCTTAAATTGGCTAAAAAGCTTAATTGGAACACAATCCATAATTTAAAATCATCTAATTGGAGCAACACTTCAGATTATAACTAGGGCATTTGCCTTGATTCAGCTAGAATGGATTTCGGACCCAATTAATTAATCAACCAATCAATCAAGCATATCGTCCAATTACCTGGCAGCCCAATTAGCACCTCTTGGTGCAACCATTCACTAACGAGGGGTGTAGGGCTGGGCCCTATGGCTAAGACGAGGTCTCCTGTAAGAAGGTCCCTTGGTTCCATTCTTTGTTTTGTCTGTCATGTAGTCAAACAATAAAAAGCTGTAAAGCTCTTGATTATGAACACATGTTTTTCACCAGATACATTTGATACAGTCCCGTTATACATATTTTGGAGAGCTTTATACTTTGAAGGCAACAGTCCAAATAAAGGATGTCCACACCTGTATAGTTGGAGGAAAGGGGTATTTCCCCCTTGTTTATGAAGAGGGGAGGGGTATTTCCCCCTTATTTATGAAAAGGGAAGGGGTATTTATACCCCTGTTTACAAAGAGGAAAGAGGTATTTCCCCCTTGTTTATGAAGAGGGGAGGGGTATTTCCCCCTTTATTATGAAAAGGGAATGGGTATTTCCCCCCTGTTTATAAAGAAGGAAGGGGTATTTCCACCCCTTTTTATGAAGAGGGAAGGGGTATTCCCCCCTGTTTATAAAGAAGGAAGGGGTATTTCCACACCTGTTTATAAAGAAGGAAGGGGTATTTCCACCCCTGTTTATGAAAAGGGAAGGGGTATTTCCCCCTCCCCCTGTTTATGAAAAGAGAAGGGGTATTTTCATCCCGGTTTAGGTATAGGGAAGCGGTATTTTTACCCCTGTTTACAAAGAGGAAAGGGGTATTTCCCCCTTGTTTATGAAGAGGGGAAGGGTATTTCCCCCTTTATTATGAAAAGGGAAGGAGTATTTCCCCCCTACACCTGTTTATAAAAATATAAGGGGTATTTTCATCCAGGTTTAGGTATAGGGAAGGGGTATTTTCCTCCTGTTTATGAAAAGGGAAGGAGTATTTCCCCCCTACACCTGTTTATAAAAAGATAAGGGGTATTTTCATCCAGGTTTAGGTATAGGAAAGGGGTATTTTCCTCCTGTTTATGAAAATGGAAGGGGTATTTCCCCCCTGTTTATGAAAAGGGAAGGGGTGTTTCCCCCACTGTTAATAAAAAGGTAAGGGGTGTTTCCCCCACTGTTTATGAAAAGGGAAGAGGTATTTTCATCCTTGTAAGGTAGAAAGAGGAAGGGTGTTTTCTAGACTCGGCATGAGGTTCGTGACCAGGCTGGCGCAGTCGTGATCCCACACGTGACGCCCAGGTTGGTTGATTGTAGGGGGCAGGGGGGGGGGCGCCCTAAAGCTGTGAAGTTGCCAAGGCTAGAAGAAAGTTCCGGGTGACAAGCTGACGTCAGTGGGTGGGTTTGTTTGTAAATTAGTACACCCTGGGCAAGAAGGGCAAGGCGAGACACAGGAAGGGCTGGCTCATGCTATGACGTGAGACGAGCGGCCTCCATGGCTCACCGACTACTCAATAGTGTTATCACGGAGGTTCCGGGTCTCAGCGACCCACTCAAGTTAGTTATACATTTAATCATAAAGTAACAAATAAAGGATAGTAATTTAATATTATTTCACTGATTAAATGTGACGTGGAACTTATTAAATAATTGGCACAATGGATTGTTTCGTTTAATTTAATACGATCAAGGACAAAGGAATCGATAACAATAAAATCTCGTTCGTTTCGAGTCGGAGGAGTCATTTGTCTGTAGTTGATATAGTACAAACACACATGACCACATATTCCGGATAAGAGTGGCGAGTACTTGTCATATACGAACACATATTCCAGATAAGATTGGTGAGTACGTGTCACATACGAACACATATTCCGGATAAGATTGGTGAGTACTTGTCACATACGAACACATATTCCAGATAAGATTGGTGAGTACGTGTCACATACGAACACATATTCCAGATAAGAGTGGTGAGTACTTGCTCACCTTCCTTCAAGAATAAAGAATATTTCTATCAGTAAATGGGAAGACGTCTTTTATAGGATATTATGTATATCCAGTAAAAAAATCTGATCAAATAGCTATGAATTTATATTTTTGGAAAAAAAGACCCCCTATTTTCTGTGTGGACATCAAACCCAGTCACGATCGGTGGTCGCCTGGTCCAAGCCGACACTCTGGGTGTAGGACTGGATATTTAGTGACGGTAAGGTCGGGGTGCGAATCCTGGTGGTCTTTTCTGAATGGTTTTATATTTCACTAAATAGTTTCCCCTTCTTTTGCAAGACAAATCGGGTACACTTATTCTAAACCCGACCTTCCTTATCTCTAACTTATTAGCGTGAATAATGACTGCTTGTAGATCGAATGGTTAGTAAGACGCGGTGGCTAATAGATAATCGGGTCAGATGTAATTCAGTGGCGATAGATTATTATTATTATTATTATTATTATTTAGCATCGCGTCTTACTACCCGTTCGGGTTATACGCTTTAAGTAATAATTACGCAAGTGGATTAGGATTTGGGAAGGTTGAATTAGAGGAAGTGAACCCGCATTTGCGTGGAGGGAGAGTGGAAAACACTTTAGGGGAAAACCACCCCCAGTTCACCCGACCGAGATTCGAACCTCGATCTCCCCGTCCTCGGCGGTCGAGCCTAACACGTCTAGCGCGTTAGCCAACTGCGCCACCGAGGCGGGTCGTGGCGATAGAGAGAGGAAAAACAAAAAAGCAGACTGGAAACTATTTATCTTGTTATCTAAGAAGATAATATTTACAGTTACCACTCATCATCCTGTGTCCTAAGATTATTCACTGTATTGATAAGAAACGTAGCAGTAATGTAGGACATTATTCAATCTGTCGGCAACTTTTAGAAGGAAAGGGTGGGGAGGGGGGAGGGGGGGCAACAACATAAATTGCTGTTGGATTTCTCGTCTAGTTGACTTTTAACAAGTAATCACGTATTTGCCCTCCCCCTTACGCCTCAACCACTCAGTCATCTTGTTCGCAAGAATACACAATTTCCGGGAGAAGGAGGGAGGGGTGGGGGGGTGGTTTGCAGTGCATGTAAGCCGATATGAGGGGGGAGGGACGAGAGGGACTAATTAAACACCCCCTTCTGTTAAGGCACACGGAAATTGCTTCCAATCCGGCCCCCGGAAATCGAAGTCGGGACTCGGGTACAAAAGGAATCATTTTGAGTATTATCTGAGCACTGCTGATGTCATGCCGTATTTGGCGAGGAAAGGATGGGGCTGAGGGGGGCGGAGGGGGGGGGTTAATCGAGTATGACTTCTCTTTGAGTCAGCTTTGGGTTGACGAGCGGTTGTTGTGTTTGTTATTTTTTTTTTTTTAGGGTTGTGCGAAGTTTGGAAATGTCCGTCCGAAGTTCAAATCTCCTTAACTTCGTCACCTACGATAAACTTAGCATCTTAGAAATATCTCGAATAAATAAGACAACTTTTATGTATTATGAACATAATTGAAACATTTCTATGTAATTAAAGATGTCACGATACCTGTTTTTCTTGATTCCGATTCTCGATTCTTGAACATTTCCTCTCATTATTTATTTCCACGTAAAAACATATTTGTTCAACTTCATAGCACAAAAAAAAAGTTCAAATGTAAATAGTAATAAAATAAAATTAATTTTTAATTATAACAAAGAAAAATAACCCATTTTAGCACGTATTAAAGCATATTTAAAATAAACAATAACATAATTAGGAACTCCAATAGTAAGCATGTACTTTTACCTNGAATTGCAGTAGTAAGCATGTATTTTTACCTACAAAGAAAGCCTTCCCGAGTCAAACATTTAGAAATAATTTAGAAATTACTTAATAAACAACTGTCGAAAACATTTTTTTTTAAATTCCTAAATAGGGCCGTTAATTGGACCAAAATACATATCAAATAACGGAAACTAACCTTACACGAGAGATAATCGTTACCAATCATTCTGAAATTTGCCACCTTGCTTAGTTGACAAGAGTTTTATTGAAACCTAAGAATCGAGGTATTGAGAGTTGGTATATTAATATCGATTCTCAATTCTTTCGATACCAGTAAGAATCAAGAGTATCGAGGTATCGAAGGATTGAGTTTAACATTCCTATATATATAATATAATCATTTTTGTAACAACCTCCAAGCAGTATCTTAACACAGACTGGTGTCAGTTTCAGTGGCCTAACGTTCTAAGGCATTGTAATAATATGGATTTATAAGCGCCGCGCTTTGGGCGTCAATTGTAATAATATGGAATCAATCGCCCCACGCTGGGCGCCAATTGTAATAATATCAATTTTATCGAGCCTCTCTTTGGGCGTCAATTGTAATACTATGTGATCAATCACCCCGCATTGGGCGTCGATTGAAACACTGCGGATTAATTCCTTGATATATGAATGCTGTGATGACTTTAGGTTGTATAAAGCTCCGTGATCGAGCGCCTATCATCACTGTACGGAAAAGATACCGTTTAACCAGCTGTCTATAGCTCCGTGTTACGAGCACTAATCAAATCGGTATATTAATATAATTAAAGAAAGAGAACTGTTGATGGTTGTTATTTCACACACGGTTTATTTAAATGACACCTGTTAATTACTTGTACATATTTTAATTAAATGTTTTATATTACTGCACACTTGTGATATTGATGTGATTTATTATACTGTGTTAGACTGACTTGTGCGTGAGCGGGATCTCGGTGTCGATGTTTGGATCCCGGAGATGCCTTCAACATACGCACAATAGTTTATATATAACATATCCATTGCATTTTTCTGCCCTGGTCAACAATGTAAAAACTAACCAATAAAAAGAGTCCTGGCGACAGGTTTTGCGAAGGCTAGCTTCTTATTGGTATAGAGAAATGACGTCTTTTGCCNATACTATGAAGTTGTTCCTTTTAACAAGAATTGACGCAGTAGATATTTTAACAAGAAAGATGGAATAAAAAATATATTTAGTGGTGAAATCCTTTTCACATTGTTTCTGAGAAGCGCGCGTTTCTTCATGGATGAATCTTAAAAGGATACCCTACATATATTACTTTAAAAAAAATTACCTTCATCCATGACTTTTTACATAATTTAGATTAATCCAAATCAATATCATTACAGCATCATTCTTATATTGGACTGGTCTTCTGATGACGGGGATATCGTGGTTCAAATCTCAGTTGGATCTACTCAGGGTAGTTTTTCCTAAATGGTTGCGGTTTTAATGAGAAATCTAGGAAATGTATGGGAAAGGGAATGTGTGTGAAAGGGCATGTGTGTGAAAGGGCATGTGTGTGAAAGGGAATGAATGTGAAAGGGAATCCAATAGGACAATGTGAAAGACGCATCTTACGTTGGTTTGGGACTGTTGACAGGATTTGTGTGGATCGAGTGACGAAACTAATATATGAAGGTAGAGTGTTTGGATCAAAAGGAAGGGGGAGGCTATGCAAGACTTGGGGTAAATGTTGTAGACGAATGTGTGAAAAATAGAAACGTTAATAGTGTTAAGAATTAAATAACATATATGACTCGGTATATAGATGTTGAAGCGAGGGAAGTATGCAAATATAGGGAAGTGTGTAGGAAGTTAATGAGCACCTTTAGTAAAAATTTAAAGAAAATGTTAGTATTTTCTTAGGATGTATTATCTTACTGAAATTTAATCATATTTGACTAAGCTGTGTTAAAAAAAATTAAAGTAAGAATTTCCGCAATTCTGTAAAATATTGAGCCTTTATTAAAAAAATATCCTCTCAGACAAAACTTATAGCAGTAAAACAATTATAATAATATATTCCTCATATATTTATTAATCAAGTACACAATACAAGACAGGCCTCATATATTTATTAATCAAGTACACAATACAAGACAGGCCTCACATATTTATTAATCAAGTACACAACACAAGACAGGCCTCACATTCTTATTAATCATGTACACAATACAAGACAGGCCTCACATATTTATTAATCAAGTACACAATACAAGACAGGCCTCACATATTTATTAATCAAGTACAAAATACAAGACAGGCCTCACATTCTTATTAATCAAGTACACAATACAAGACAGGCCTCACATATGTATCAATCAAGTACACAATACAAGACAGGCCTCACATATGTATCAATCAAGTACACAATACAAGACAGGCCTCACATATGTATCATTCATGTACACAATAAAGACAGGCCTCACATATGTATCAATCAAGTACACAATACAAGACAGGCCTCACATATTTATTAATCAAGTACACAATACAAGACAGGCCTCACATATTTATTAATCAAAGTACACAATACAACACAGGCCTCACATATTTATTAATCATGTATACAATACAAGACAGGCCTCACATATGTATCAATCAAGTACACAATACAAGACAGCCCTCACATATTTATCAATCATGTACACAATACAAGACAGGCCTCACATATTTATCAATCAAGTACACAATACAAGACAGGCCTAACATATTTATTAATCAAGTACACAATACAAGACAGGTCTCACATATGTATCAATCAAGTACACAATACAAGACAGCCCTCACATATTTATCAATCATGTACACAATACAAGACAGGGCTCACATATTTATCAATCATGTACACAATACAAGACAGGCCTCACATATTTATTAATCAAGTACACAATACAAGACAGGCCTCACAATATTTATTAATCAAGTACACAATACAACACAGGCCTCACATATTTATTAATCATGTACACAATACAAGACAAGCCTCACATATGTATCAATCAAGTACACAATACAAGACAGCCCTCACATATTTATCAATCATGTACACAATACAAGACAAGCCTCACATATTTATCAATCATGTACACAATACAAGACAGGCCTCACATATTTATTAATCAAGTACACAATACAAGTAAGGCATCACATATTTATTAATCAAGTACACAATACAAGACAGGCCTCACATATGTATCAATCAAGTACACAATACAAGACAGGCCTCACATATTTATTAATCATGTACACAATACAAGACAGGCATCACATATTTATTAATCAAGTACACAATACAAGACAGGCCTCACATTCTTACTAATCATGTACACAATACAAGACAGGCCTCACATATTTATTAATCAAGTACAAAATACAAGACAGGCCTCACATTCTTATTAATCAAGTACACAATGTATCAATCAAGTACACAATACAAGACAGGCCTCACATATTTATCAATCATGTACACAATACAAGACAGGCCTCACATATTTATTAATCAACTACACAATACAAGACAGGCCTCACACATGTATTAATCAAGTACACAATACATGACAGGCCTCACACATGTATCAATCAAGTACACAATACAAGACAGGCCTCACATATTTATCAATCAAGTACACAATACAAGACAGGCCTAACATATTTATCAATCATGTACACAATACAAGACAGGCCTCACATATTTATCAATCATGTATACAATAGAAGACAGGCCTCACATATTTATCAATCAAGTACACAATACAAGACAGGCCTCACATATGTATCAATCAAGTACACAATACAAGACAGGCCTCACATATTTATCAATCATGTACACAATACAAGACAGGCCTCACATATGTATCAATCAAGTACACAATACAAGACAGGCCTCACATATTTATCAATTATGTACACAATACAAGACAGGCCTCACATATTTATTAATCAAGTACACAATACAAGACAGGCCTCACACATGTATTAATCAAGTACACAATACAAGACAGGCCTCACATATTTATCAATCATGTACACAATAGAAGACAGGCCTCACATAATAATCAATCATGCACACAATACAAGACAGGCCTCACATTCTTATTAATCAAGTACACAATACAACACAGGCCTCACATATTTATTAATCAAGTACACAATACAAGTAAGGCCTCACATATTTATCAATTATGTACACAATACAAGACAGGCCTCACATATTTATTAATCAAGTACACATTACAAGTAAGGCCTCACATATTTATTAATCATGTACAAAATACAAGACAGGCCTCACATATTTATCAATCATGTACACAATAGAAGACAGGCCTCACATATTTATCAATCATGTACACAATAGAAGACAGGCCTCACATATTTATCAATCAGGTACACAATAGAAGACAGGCCTCACATAATAATCAATCAAGTACACAATACAAGACAGGCCTCACATATGTATCAATCAAGTACACAATACAGGACAGCCCTCACATATTTATCAATCATGTACATAATACAAGACAGGCCTCACATATTTATTAATCAAGTACACAATACAAGTAAGGCCTCACATATTTATTAATCATGTACAAAATACAAGACAGGCCTCACATATTTTTCAATCATGTACACAATAGAAGACAGGCCTCACATATTTATCAATCATGTACACAATAGAAGACAAGCCTCACATAATAATCAATCATGTACACAATACAAGACAGGCCTCACATATTTATCAATCAGGTACACAATAGAAGACAGGCCTCACATAATAATCAATCATGTACACAATACAAGACAGGCCTCACATGGGTATCAACTCTTCAGCCAGTAGCCTGTAGTCAATCACTATGTATGGCTCATTCAAGGTCAATACAAGATCGTCTTCGCATCTTTATTAATCTCAGTTTCTCTCTTTAAGAGATTTTTTTAATTTTCTTTCTTCTTCCATCTTCTCTACTTCCTTTTGTGTATGTTTGGACATGCAAGTTATTAAAAATGTATCGGGACATCAGAATATGATGGGCACAGAAAGGAAAATGAAGGGCATGTTAGAAGGCTTCCTTTGGTAAAGATCTCCCTCCGTCTATTGTTTGACTAGAAAATGACAAAAAGCAAAGAGTATTGTTCACATATTACAAATGAATGAGCTCAAACAAAGCATATTTTCCCTCGCGTGTGCTTATTTACATATGTCTATATGTGTTTGCCACTGTTGTTTGTTCTGAAAAGAAATGTAAATATATCTAATGAATTCGGAACATCTCTAATATTTATTTTAAATGGAAGAATCTCTCAGAAAAAAAAACCCAAATCTATTTGATTCCCATGAATTCAATCGGCATGACCTTGGTTGTAATATTATTTAGTTACATATCGGTTGGAGGCTATTGTGTATTTTAGAGAAAAATCTATTTTTAATATCAGATAACGGTTTTATTCGGATTTTAGTTATTTGTTACTAGCAAGTATTTAAACAAACACTGTTTTGAAAGTAAAGCTATTTTTTTAAATGATAGCAGTGTACAGTTATCTCCACAAAAATTAATGTCTAAAGCTCTATTTTGTACCACAAGAATGAATGTATAAATGCTCCAGATTTCACCACAACAATGAATGTATAAATTCTCCATATTTCACCACACAAATGAATGTCTAAGTGCTCCAGTTTTCACCACAACAATTAGTGTATAAATGCTCCAGATTTCACCTCAACAATGAATGTATAAATGCTCCAGATTTCACCACAACAATGAATGTATAAATGCTCCAGATTT
>CABFVX010005053.1:0-55825 GCA_902151425.1 Timema shepardi
CAACGAATATTGGCATTTCACGACGTGTTCGTACTGGAATTCGTGAGATTATCTCTAATTGAAGTGAAATCCCGAAAACAAAAGAATAGAATAGTTGCGACCCTGTAGAGGGGATTTTCTAAATATAGATATATGATAGGCATCATTTGCATTTTAATTTGTGCTATGAATAAATCTAAATGACAGAAAAAATTGTATAAAGAGAGGGGTTTTTTTTTAATATAATTTTGATTCTAATTCAAAAATTTAAGATATTTACAGTTAATATTCCGAATAAAATTCGAGATTATGGATGGTTAGAATTAAGATGCAGTTTATGAATTGAGATTTTAGAAAATTAAAGCTAATATTAAGATTCTCATTCGAAATTTGGTATATTTACAATCACGGTTAAGATTCGAACTCAATATTTAGTATAGTTATAATTATAATTAATATTTGAATTCAATATTTTAGAAAGATATTGTTAAGATTCAAATTCTAATATAAGTTTTTTTGGATATTTACCAATAAAGTTCAGATTCGAATCCAAGATTTGGGATAGGTGCCATTATTAACTCGAGGGCCTCAACTCGAATTCCCCCCCCCTCCCCCTTACCGGCCTCCCTCAGTGCACCCTGCTAAGATTCACCCCCTCCTCTCTTCCCTCCACCGTCAATCTAACTGAGTGATTCTTAACCAGTGTTCCGCCATTGAAAGACGTCACGTGACAGTTCTGAGTGATGTTACAGTAGCCCCGTGGCTTCTTTGATGCTGACTGACAGCTCACAGCTGACTTCTGACAGTCAACATTTAGGTATATACCTATACCTGACTGTCAGAAGGGACAGCTGCTAAACACATGTTTTTGCAGATCATATGGTTCAGCGTAGGGATACATAATTTGTTCTGGTAACTTTTAAAAGCTTTTAGCTGTCAGTCAGCACCAAATAAGCCATGAGGCTACTGTAGCTACAATGATTCTAACAACTGAAGAGACTGCTACGTGCATCGGTTACCGAACCAAATAGAATATCATATTATTTAGATTAAAAAATGACACCTAGACACGGTAATCGAACCCGGGACCTTTCGTTTAGTATTACAATGCTCTGACCACTGAGATATCCAGGATTGGTATCGTGTCTAGGACTAGTCTTCACACATATTTTAAGTCAGAGTCTATGATGGACGTGTGTAAATCGTAAGCTACATATGAGTGATTAATATCCTGAGCTATCAGATAACGCAGCAGCCTTCAAATCGGAAGGGCTTTGTGCCACCCAGTGTATAATTACAACTGTACGAATGCGCATATCACGATGAAATAAATAGCTAAACTAATATATATAAATATAATATCCTTTAAATTTAAAAATGACACCTGGAAACCGGTGTTGGGCAATTTTTTCTTATAATCAAAATTGTTTCGTGACTTTCAAAAGGTCGATAATAAAGAACCACTGAGTTGACCTATCGCGAACTTGATGACTCAAACTGTCTGACCACCGATATGAGTGTGGTTAACAAACAAATAAACACAGTTTACAAGTGAATTAAAAAAATAATATTCCCAGGAATGCAAATTAATGCATAAAAAAGGTGCTTTTCCCTTTAAGCCAATTTTTTTTTAGATCCAGTATAAAACTATAAATTGCGAATGTATATTTTAAGGGCCTAGTTAAGAAAAATATTAAAAGTGCATGTCTACACGCGATCCTGTGGCTTCCGGCAGAAATTCTGCATTAATTTTTAAAGAAATCAATGCTTGCGGCAACAATTTATAGCACCAACATCTTCAAAATAGCCGAGGACTGATACATAAAATTCTAACATTTATTGAATCATGAGAGATCTTGAAACATGAAATATCATGACTCATAAAAAAAAAAACTGCAGTTTAAATGATTCGAAAATTGTCAAATTCAAATTTGAAAGAAAGTCCAAATATGACAATTTCTCAAATTTTAGAATATGAATAGTATTTAAACTGTTGTCCTAATTATTGCTGGCTTATCCAAGTATAATTATAAGACCAGCCTTTCAACCAACTAAATAACAATAATAGACCATCTAATTGAACAGTAAACTCACAATCTAACCAAATTAAAATGGAGGGAAGGTTAAACTTATATGGATAATATATTTCTAAGATTCGGATTCAGGAATAATAGAATAATAGGTAAAAATAAGATTACAAATTGGAATTACAAATTCGTAGCTAAAATGAGAATTGGTATTCGATATTCCAAACTTTAAGAGAATAGATTTGACTTATCTTTAAAAATTAGATCTAACAAATCAAACTAAACTCTAAACGGAACAAGGGCAGTTTTTCGTCACATTTACACTTATTGGTTAGTGATGAACAAGGTATAATTTAGAATAAGTGTCACCCCATTTGCGTGTAGGTATCCACTCTCAGCAAACCCGACTGCCCAGTAAATACATTCCACAGCGAAACACAAGACTATTTTAACAAACAACAACACGTCTTCATCTTCAAGGGAAATTTTCTTTTTCTCAACCAAATATTGCGTTATTATTGAGTCTAATCTGTCGGGTATGTTCTAATGGGCCGTTGACCCATTTCCCACAACGCCACTGGCCAGCGTTTTAACAACATCCTCCTCTGAAGGGAGCGGTTATCGCCGACCTGCGGTTTAACTTCCTGCTGATCTCGACTCACGCATTACCATGCCCTACAATCCAATTTTCGTAGGAAGATCCTTTTTAAAAAAAAATACAAAAGAAGTTTTTTGGTGCGAATATTGATATTATTTTACCATTTTATTACTGTTATTTTATAAGGTTTATTGATATATATCAAAAGTGATAGCCGCACATCCCGTGACTTGAAGTATCAACACGTAGAATTATACCCTAATTTTGATTGTAAGCTCTTACTGGGAGGTATTTTTATTATTATTATCACCACGTCTTACTACCCGTTTGGGTTATACGCACTTACGCTAATGTGTAATGGTAGGGTGATTGTGAGATGAAATGGAGGACCTACAGTTTAACGTGTAATCCGAACCACGGTGGAGGCCTGGCATTCCACACATTCACAAGATGTCTTGTCAGAGGGGAAGGAAGGGTTTGGTAATCAGATAAATCTATGCCGGGACCGAGGATTGAACCCCGGCCGCCGGCACAGAAGTCTGACACCTTACCCCTAGACCGCCAGGTCACCGGAAGGTATTATTTTGTACCAGGATACTAATGTATAGTATTATTTTGATAAGCTAAAAGGCCTTATAGAAAGAAGTTAAGTTCTGTAAAGCCCCATTTCATACAAGAATCCTACTAGATATTAGTATTTAAATTGGATAAAAAACCTTATAGAAGAAAACCCCTTTTGGAAAGCCTTATTTCATACTAGAATACTAAAGTATAGTATTATTTTGATAGGACATTAGGCGTTATATAAAGAAGTCCATGCTATAAGGCTTTTAATCCTACCAAAATAATACTATATAGTAAGGTTCTGGTACTAAATAAGACCTTACAGAACTGGCTTCCTACTAAAACCATGGTATACAATATATATTAGCTTTTCTGTCAGATAAGGTTCTGCCTTCAAAAACTTAGCTGTACCAGTAGAAATATTCTGATACTTTAAAATATATAATATTTAGCAGCGCGTCTTACTACCCGTTCGGGTTATACGCTTTAAGTACTAAATACGTTATTGGATTAGGAATTGGGAGGGTTGAATTAGAGGAAGTGAACCCGCATTTGCGTGGAGGTAGAGTGGAAAACCATTTAGGAAAAACCAACCCCCAGTTCACCCGACCGAGATTCGAACCTCGATCTCCTCGTCCTCAGCAGTCGAGCTCTCAACACGAAAAGCGTGTTAGCCAACTACGCCACCGAGGCGGGTGATACTTTTAAAAAAAAAATATTCTATAAATAAGAATAAGTTTGAATCTAATTCAAACTATTAAATCAAATTGGACCTTTGAAATGTGTTTATAAACCTACTGGATAAGCACCTTAATTGTGTTATATATATATATATATAAAATTTACGTTAGTCGGTGATTGTAGGTACTCTATTAGGGAAGGGTGCTTGATGTCGTAAGAAGGTGGCTGAGGCTTATAAAAAATAGTTCTTTGAGTGTTAGAATTTCATAAAAATCCTCAAAACGTCTGAATTGTCATGGGGTTGTATACAAATCATGTGACTTGGATAAGCTCAAAGTAGACTTGGGCGAATTTTCTCCTGGTTCTTACTACTCGTAATTGTAACTAAATAAGAAAATAAGAAAATATTTAAAAACTATTATGAATGTAAAGGTCCACTTCGAGAGTCTTGGGGTAAAGGGTTGTTGGCCTCAAGACCCAATGCTCGTGGTTTCATAACCCAGCCGAGGTTAACGGATTTTTTTTGGGCGATAAAAAATCCGTAGCCCAACTTCTTTAGGATGAGAAGTAAAGACATCGGTCCTCGTGTCAACTGTTGCATGTAAAAGATCCTTGAAAATTATGTGAAAATACCTTCCCCGGCAAAATTGGTAGGCTCTTTCTCTCTAACTCATTGAAACTCAGTAAGGAAGGAACTCCTATAGTACGTGGGATTTCTACCAGATGGTGCAGGCAGCATTAACCAGCCTAAGGGCCTGCGTATTTGTCCACATCCGGATATGTATAAATCACATCAAACCAACCTTTATGTTGTTATTATTATTATTATTATTATTATTATTATTATTATTATTATTATTATTATTAGCACCGCGTCTTACTACCCGTTCGGGTTATACGCACTAACGTTAATGTGTAAAGGTAGCGTGATTGTGAGATGAAATGAAGGACTTAATAGTTTTAACGTGGAATCCGAACCACGGTGGAGGCCTGGGCATTCCAAACATTCACAAGTTGTGATTATTACACTTCTTGTCAGCTTTAGGTTGTTGACTTAAGAAGAAGATGAATGTAAGTGTGTATTACAGTACTCTTACAAGATTGTAGTCTTACGAAGATACTGCTAACAAATAATTTGTGTTTGCGTGCATTCAGAAAAAAAAATCTCTAAGCATCTTCTAAATAATCTGGAATTCTGAGTTTTGGCAAATAGACCGTCCCCTTGTTCAGTCTTTTAGAAAATACAAACACATATTTTGTGGCAAAAATCGATAGTATGTTTCCACATTAATTGTGTAATTTTATGAATATTGAAAATAATATCTATCAAGAGTGACAGCTATATAGCAAATGACTTGATGTATGAATACATTTAAGTAAATATGATAACTTTTCTAGACCCTATCTGGTGGCCGTAGAGTCTAAAGCACTACTCTCACAATAGACTGGACTACCTAAGATGAGGAGATCATGGTTCATCGTGTGTAATAAGGGTCTTTTTTTCTAGAGGTATTTTCCACTCTCCACCCACGCAAATGTAGGTACAGTCTCTCTAAATTAAACCTTGATAATCCCTAGCTCATTAGTGTAATTAGTGCATAAACGTATAACACAAACGGGTAGTAAAATGCTGTGCTAAAATAAATACAACTGCAGAAGAACTACCCAATAGCGGTGACCTGGTGGTCTAGGGGTAAGGTGTTAGACTTCTATGCTAGCGGCCGGGGTTCAATCCTCGGTCCCGGCACAGATTTATCTGATTACCAAACCCTTCCTTCAACAAACCCTTCCTTCACCTCTGACAAGACATATTGTGAATGTGGGGAATGCCAGGCCTCCACCGTGGCTCGGATTCCACGTTAAACTTTAGGTCCTCCACTCATCTCGCGATCACCCTACCATTACACATTAGCGTAAGTGCGTATAGCCCGAACGGGTAGTAAGACGCGGTGCTAATAATAATAATAACTACCCAATATAATAAGAAAATTCTGAAAATGTTATCTTTCGAAATAAATGTTTGGTAGTTTTAGGTGGTCAAAATACTCAAAATTATCAGAAAACAAGAATTTTCGCTGTAATATAAAATTGAAATTTAGAATGACCCCCTATTAATGTGTAAAAATTTAAAATTGTATAGTGTATTTATTTTTTATTTTGCACCTTGTCTTACTACCCGTTCGGGTTGTACGCTTAAGTACTAATTACGCTAATAGATTAGGAATCGGGAAGGTTGAATTTAGATTAGGTGAACCCAACTTTGCGTTGAAAGATAGTGTAAAACCATTTAGGGAAAACCTCCCCCAGTTCACCTGACCGAGATTCAAACCTCGATCTCCCCGTCCTCAGCAGTCGAGCTCAACACGACTAGTGCGTTAGCCAACTACGCCACCGAGGCGGGCTTCATAATGTAGGTCCATGAAAATTTGATTGAGCTTACAAGGTTATAAAACAAATTAAACGCACTCCAATCAGAAAAATAAGAATCAACACTATCTTTGAAAATATGTATTCTATAAAATGTTCTTTCAAATGAAAGTGTGTATTATTTAATAGTCATATAAATATTCAATTATAAGTTATTTTGTATCTCAAAGGGTTGCGTAAATTTGACCAAAATTGAAAATTTACACGTATGTAAAATATTCTCAAAGTAATTTTCATAGCAAATTGATATACTCAATTTTGATGAAATTATGATTTTTTTTTAATGAAGTTGCACTGAGCTTGACGATTAATATTTTCCAAACCCTGTTTCCAATAATTCATAATTTTATCTGTAACGCATTAACGCAAT
Source organism: Timema shepardi (assembly GCA_902151425.1). Lineage (NCBI taxonomy): Eukaryota > Metazoa > Arthropoda > Insecta > Phasmatodea > Timematidae > Timema > Timema shepardi. The sequence continues at coordinate 6,647 of CABFVX010005053.1, forward strand.
CGTTTCGCGAAGAGCGAGTAGATTATTTGTGATAAGTCCAGCATTCTTCCTGTTGAGACCACAGAATCTATAAGCGATACGAAATATGAATGCAAAAGGAAGTGTTGGTTTGAATATCTTTACTACTTAATGTCCCGCTTACCGCGTCTGTTTGCTACTTGAGAGTTGTCAGGGAAGGTGATAGACCAGATATAAGACAGTAAGTACCTTGTTACCTTACTTTACATCCATTACTGTTTCCAGCCAGTGACCTAGGTCAGTTTTTTATTCAAGACATATATTTTCCAATACCTGCTTGCTAAGCCTGTCGTAGCTTCATAAGCAATATAAACTAACTTAATACTAGTACATGCACACCATACCACACCAGAGTGAACACACATTTCACCAATAATACGCCGGGTTTTTTTATCGGCCATGCTGGGGATCGAACCCAGGACCCTCAGCTCAGTGGACAGACACACTACCGACTGAGATAAGGTGTCGAATACTATATACTTTGTGCTTTGTTATTATTTGAGGTGAAGGGGTGTTTCCACGTAAGGTCAGTATTGGTGTAGTTTTTGTACCCTTTGTAACACATGCATCAGAAACATAGACATAAGGAAAGTGGAGGCCGGGGGGATGAAGTTTGTGAGGAGCGTGTTAACTGTCACGAGGAGAAACAAGTTTAGGAATGAAGTTAACCGGGGGAGAGTGGGGGTACAGGGTGTACAGGATACAGTAGAGGAAGCAAGACAGAGATGGTATGGACATGTAATGAGAAAGTAAAAAGAGAGGATATCAAATAGAATGGTGTAGATGAAGGATGTAGGGGAAATACAGCAAGGGAAGTCAAGAAAGAGATGGGAGGAGCAGATAACAGAAAATGTGCAAGAGAGAGGAGAAGAATGGAAGTAATCAAAGGAGTAAGAAGATTGGTGTAAGGATAGAAGAAGGTGAAGGCATTTTACTAAACCAACCCGGAAACAGTTGATTATGATGATTATTATTATTATTATTCTTGAAATTTTATAACAAAAACTTTATTGGCCCAAATAAATAAAATGTGTCTCCAGTAGATACATTTATCTGTGTAATAAAAGTTATTGTGATGTTTGTCTATTCAGGGCTTTTCTAAAACTTCCCAATAAGTAACAAAGCTTTGAAACTTCTCTCACTAATTACTTAAGTGTTGAAATTACTCTCATAATTTTTAAAGCCGAATTTAATTTTAATGGGGGTGGGGGAAGGGTTGGTTAAGGGGTGTGAGAGGTTCATCACACCATGATTGCGTGGTTAGAGCTCTAGATATAGTTTCGGCCTATGGATTATGTCTTCTTTAAGAGAACAATTCTAATCTTGAAAGAAAAAAAATCCCTATAAGCCATGTGCACAGATCATGCTATCTTCTATTTAGAAATATCTAACAATAGATACAATTATAGAGGGCAAACTTCACGCAAAATCCTAAATTACTCCTGTCAAATATCCATAAGTATTTTATTATTTAATATTTAATTGCAAATTTTATGACTTGAACAAGACGTAGAATGGCGGGAAATGTCTCATTTTACATATCTCAAGCTCAAGACTGTAGTGAAATAAAAGTTTTCCTCCAGTTTGCCTTCAATTTCTTAAAAATCTACTCTGACTTTGCCCCTTTAGAAAACGTGACCATATTACCTCCTAAATTAATGTTTCTTACCAAAGAATCTTTCCTTAACCAGAATTCCTTACATCATGGCTAATTTCCCAAAAAGCCATTGGCTTGGATTGGTGTTTTTTTACAGTCAGACTTCCATATGAAGTCCACCGTTTAAAAACTGGAAACGCATATAGCCATAATGGTGGGAAATAGATATTTCAATAATTATATTTACATTCTTTGTCCACTTAATTAATAAATGTAAGTAAAACTAAACATTAATCTATTAGGAAGTGTTATTGGAAGCTTTTTATAACTTTTCAGTTGAACTTTATAACTAGGCCTAATAAATTAAATATGGGATATTTCTAGAATACTAAATTTTAGTGACTTTCAATCAATGTTGAGGGTTGAAATTTTGTTTCCTATCAAAATCAGGGTTTAGTTTAGTTTTATTTTCTACACGTTGTAGTAACAATGGCTCTTGAATATTTGTCATGGACACGGCAACATTTTGACTAGAACATTTTCTTTTTATTTAAAAAGTTTATCATCAAAAATAATTCTAGTGACAAATATTCCAGAACTGTTAAGATTAGTTTGGGTAGAAAATTAAACTAAACTTATCTACTGGGGCAATATTTTATTTATTTTATTTTGGACAAAAATATATTTTTATTAGTAAAAATAATGTGGAAATTACCACCAATAACTCGCGAAAGCCCTCCTTTCAAATTTAAACAAACTACCCTTAAAGTAGATATTGTTCATATGGGTAGGCCATTAGACAAGTCTTCCCTTTTCCTCCACTAAGGTTGTATCGTCAGGGTAGGCCAATAGTTTTCAACGAGTGATGTGTGAAACCCTTTGGGGGCGTGACATATTCACCCCCCGGGGGACGTGAAAATTGTTTGGTAATTATGTTTTTCTTTATTTAATCCAAATTTAACCTCTTTTAAAATGAATATAAAAACTGTGTTTTTAAACAATTCAAGGGCTTTCATTATTTCTACATTTTATTTATTTCTATCCAAGCATGAGTCTTTGTTTTTTCATTAATGTTTTCTATATTCTTTTATGCCCAAGATGAAACAAATCTTACCTAATTAATATGCGAAGATTATTTAAAACTTTTTTTCTAAGCTATATTATGTGTATTTATCTGTTGTTGCTAAAGTCTGTTCAAAGTAGGAATTGTTTTCTGAAAGGCCTTTTTCCCTACCAGAAATCTATTATATAGTAGGATATTGGTAGGAAAAAAGACCTTTCAGAGAGTAATTCCTACCGTGAATGGAGTATAAGATATCTAATTAACTAAGTTGCAGACGTGTTTTTTTATCAAAGAAGCACACTTCCAAAGTTAAAAAATATAATATGGTGCATTGCAATGCACAGATTTATCGCTCTATTATCTAAATTATACTTATAACCTGTAACATATGTTAAGATTAATAATACACATTGTTTTATTTTATAAACATAATTGAAAAAAGAATATCGCATTTCATCAAAGAGCATACATGAAACAGTACACAATATTATAAAATCATACCCTTTGTTATGTGCATTTTCAAATCGCCATTTCCCAGATAGCTATTTAAAAATAATATATTTGCCTATAACTTGGAAAATATTAATTTTATAAAGTAGTATTTCATATGAAATCAATTTGTTTATTTTTTAAGGATGCTAAAAATTCTAAATGATAAGTTATTTCGAATCTATAATAGTTGCGGTGATATGATCCAAGTTGGAAATTTCTTTTCTATGTAAAGTAATCTCGAAGTCATATTTATAGGAAAATTATATGTGTCATTTTGTTCATAATGTTTGAAAGGGGAGACTTATTAGATCCCTAGATAACCAGTTTAAGCCTTATCAGTAAAATAGTTTCTGTTCTAGGCTCAGAAACAGACGAATATACATATGACTAGAAAAACTACTTCCTTGTGTTCTTCCTTCTTTCGAGGAGTCATGATAAAGTAGAAAAAAATACCATTACGGCTCTAGATAATAGTTTAATTAATCCATTAATTTAATTATTTATTTTTAAAAACACTCTTGGGGTATTTGAGATAAATAAATGTTTACGAATGAGGATATACATAACCGTAAAAAAAAGTTTCAAAACAACTGCGCTAGGAGGAGATAAGCTTCATTCAGGGCTCGGGAAGAGTTAATCTTAATGATTAGAATATATTATTTGAATACTATCAAAACAAAACAAAAGGACTACATTTTTTGTAAGAGAATCCAGAAAGAATCCAAGGACAAAAGCGTTACGTAATAAATTAACAACAGACTAATGACCAAAAAATACGTTCATGTTTTGGAAGTTGCTCTTTCTCTTTTTATATATATATATATATATATATATATAGCGCATTTTTACTGTATAGAATGCCAGGCCTCCACCGTGGTTCGGATTCCACTTTAAACTGTAGGTCCTCCATTTCATCTCACGATCACCCTAACATTGCACATTAGCGTAAGTACGTATAACCCGAACGGGTAGTAATACGCAGTGCTAATAATAATAATAATAATAATAATTTGCTGTATACTGTATATATATATATATATATATACAGTATATAGTGCATCTTGGCTACATCGATCGAAGCCCAGTAGTGGAAAGATTAGCCAGTACTAATGTACAGTTGTCCAGGGGATGTCCGAATGTACTAATTGTACATCCTTTCTCTGTGGAGGCTCTTTCCATGTCCCGATGAGATGAGGTGATGCGGATAGTGATAGTGATGGTGATAATGAGGGTGAAAGTAAGTATAATGGTGTAGAACCAGTGTAGATACTTAAACCTAATTTAAGCCTAACTAACCGAATCCTTATGAGCGTTGGGGGAATTCACCTTTCGGGAAAGATATCCCAAGTTATCAGCCGAGAATTTAACCATGGACCCCTAAGCTCGAGGCCAGGTGCACCGACCACTACACCATGGGGGCCTGTTGGAAGTTGATGAGAAGGCAACTTCTCAAAAGTTAACATTTAATTTGTGTGACTTTATAAAAGGAGTAAACAATTATTTATTTTGCAAAAAAAAAAAAAAAAACCAGCGATTACAAAGATAAAGTATCGATTTTTAAAGACGTATATTTGTGAGTGGAGTGAGGCTGCATTAAAGCTTCCCCACTCCCCACTTCTAATGTAAATATATCATATGAGATCTTACCCAAACTAAACTTACTTTGGAACAATACGACGCAACGAAAAACAATCCGACCCTACCATTTTAGATATTGTTGGTTTTGGTACCGCGTCTTACTACCCGTTTGGGATATATGCTTATTTACTAATCACGCTAGTAGTTTTAGGGATTAGTAAGGTTAGTTTTATAGGAAGTGTATTCACATTTGCGTGGAGGTAGAGATAGGAACTTTTTTTAAAACCACCTCAAGTTCACCCGACCGGGATTCGAACCTTGGTCTCCCCATCATCGGCAGTCTAGTCTACTAAGAAAGTAGCGCTTTAGACCACGCAGACACCGAAGTGGGTCATAACAGATATTAATTCAGGGGTAGATCCATTAAATTGGCGCCCACGACTAAACAAATTGTCACAAGTTCAGTTCATGTTTGTGCAAGAACAAAGGAAACTTTTGCTGAACAAATGAGGAACAAATCATCGGAACCATAAAAATGTCAATTTTGAAAAGAGGGGGCTACCGTGAAGTTGCCTCCCCTCCGCTCTCAATGTAAACACATAATTTGTGAGTGCATCAAAACAGAAGAAACAAATTTTTTTGTGGAACAATCCGGAATCAACGAATAACTAACAATTTCAATCATAAAAACTTGATTTTTTTTAAAGTGTGATTGGAGCTTCTTTGCGGACGTCCCAAACTTGCGGCTCCAAGCGGAAGTGTACATTCTGTATATTGCTGCTAGCGGAGCAAGCTAGTGCCGGTTAATTGTGATTGTCTATGTGTGTAACAGGGAACTATGACAAGGTGGCACTGCTCGGAGGTTACATCATGTCTGTCATGTCAGTAACAGCGTCTGTTCGGTGATGGTCATATTGCATTAATACAGGGGGGCGAGGTGGGGTGGTAATCCAGCTAGGGATTTTACCAGAGGGACTGCCACCCCCTCCATCCACTACCATTGCCACCGGGGGAGTAGGCCTAAAACAAGAATACAAAATACGAACATTTCACCCAGTAAAGAATCCGGGGCGTGATTAATTCCACATCCCACATCGTTGGTCACGTGGACAAAGGTGTCAATCTCGTCTTATCTGATTAATTTGGGACTTGTAGATAGGGGGTCAAATCCTGTTTGAGTGTGCACATAGGTTGTTATTCTTAAATTGTTCCCCCACCCCCTTCCTCTCGTGCTTTAGCGGACACATTTCCTTTAATGCATATGTTCATCTCTACCATATTGGTGTAAAGGTGTAGATAGATTGTACCGCTTTAAAATAAATAAATCTTATCAAAAACACTTCACACTTTAATAAATACGTTTGTATTTTTTTTTATAAATTGTTAGTATTGTTCAGTAAATGTACGTGCACTTTCTAAAGACTAAGTATAGTCAGCGCAAATCTTACGGACCAACTTAAATTAAGGCAGAAACACCAGTAAAATCCAAACCTAGATGTAGGAATAAAATACAGTAGTTGCCTATTTGGAGATAACGAAGCTATTTTGCGAGGTGGGCTGCATCTCAACTTGACGCACTTAATTATAATCAGCACGATCACATTTAGATGCCAATGTACGAAATAGAAAGACAGGGAATAAAATTAGTAGTCCACCTTGTAAGAGCCCTGGTTTATCTAGTGATAGTGCCTACCCTCTTCCTCTGACGAGTTTACAGTCAATATATTATTTGCTCCTTGCAAATGTTGTCTTGACTTTTTAAAATTACCTTTTCTTTGTTTCCTGTTCTAGATAGACATTAGCTACCAAATACTTTTTTAATCTACCTCCTGACAGGAAGACGCCTACAGGACATTTTCATGATTAAGGCAAATAGCCTAAGTTGTAGATGATTTATAAAAGATATGCTTATAAAAAAATAATACTTCAAGATCAAAATAATAGCACTCTTGTAGCAATGTAGGTCTATTTTTAGGGATTATTTAAGCATTTATAGTTCTTGTTTCAACGTTATATCTATAAAACCCGTTGATCAAAACGTAAATTCATTAACATGTTTAATCCTACCTTAGACAGCCGTGATATCACAGGTAGGCAACCTCCTAAATACTCGTAGCTTAATTTAATCTAAAGTTCATACATGGCATATGTTGGACGCAAAGCTTGAAAAAGGCCAATGAACGTATTTTTTGCTCAATCCTAGGATTGGACATTTTAAAATGACCTAAGGCCAAAGTTCTATTCAATTTCAGGCTTTGGCCATCTCCAAACAGCCAAACCTAGGAATGTGCAATTACTAAACGACCAAAGTTGAATATACAGTCGTTAGGTTAAATTAGATTAGGTTAAGTTAGGTTAGGTTTCAATAAATCAAATTTGTTTAGGTGGTTTTGATAATTTAAAATAAATTGATAATCTCTGTCTGGTCCTGTTTTCATATCAATGAGATCCACTTGCCCTCTTGAATTCATGTTGTCGCTCAAAATCGGGCTCACACCACCCTCTCAGTCTGATCGAGAAACGAACTAAAATATTATTTCTTTCAAGCTTCAGCCGTTTGATAACTGCACACTCCTAAGTTTGGCAATTTGGAGACGGCCAAAGCCTGAAATTGAATAGAATTTTGGACTTTGTTCATTTTAAAACGTCCAATACTACTATTGAGCAAAAAAAAAAAAATCCTTCCATTGGCCGTTTTAGGGCTTTGCGCCCAACATGTACAGCCATTCGCCAAACCATGTGATCTGCAAAACAATGTCAAGTTGTCACTTTTTGTAATCAAAACTTTCCCAACAAACTATTTTTTTTATTTTTTTATTCATTCAGAGACCTTCTAAAATGCTACGTTCAATTCGTAAATTAAGATGGAAAACCACCTGAAACAAAGTTGGTTGATGACGTCATAAAAACCGTGTTCGTGCGCTGTTTACAAAAACAAAAGTTTTATTTTGAAACTAATATTCTGTATAGTTTTTTTTTCTCTGAGTTATAAAAAAAATGTTTTATTTTCTATTTTGTTGGAAATATATAAGTGTGAATATAATACTTGTAATTTATTATTTATTTCATGTTTGAAAGTAGATCTGGTTGCCACAGCCACTAAACCAAATACATTACTGTTCTTTTAAGATATTTTGTTATTTCAATAAGTTACAAAAACACCATTTAAACATTGAACTTTAGGAAAGTATTATTGGAATAGTTTTATAAAACTTTGTCTTAATAAAATAATTATTATTTCCAAATAAGTTGACAAAAGTGAATTTCAACCCATGTTTCCAATAAAGAACCTTCTGTGAGCTGTCGCAAGTATCACTTTTATAACTGTGTATGAGGTATGAACTTGTGTCATTAGTTATGTTTGTTCGTGTCTACTTGATCGAATTTTGTTCGCGTCTTGCTTATGGAATATTTGTATCGTTATTGAGTTTTTCTCGTATCTTGCTCATCTCTTGCTTGAGTTCTGATAGAGTCTTGCTCAACTTTTGTTCGTGTTTTATTCGTATCTTGCTCATGTCTTGCTTGAGTTCTGCTAGAGTCTTGCTCGAGTTTTGTTCGCGTCTTAATCTTATCTTGCTCATGTCTTGCTTGAGTTATTCTAGAGTCTTGCTCGAGTTTTGTTCGTGTCTTATTCCTATCTTGCTCATCTCTTGCTTGAGTTCTTCTAGAGTCTTGCTCAAGTTTTGTTCGTGTCTTATTCCTATCTTGCTCATGTCTTTCTTTAGTTCTGCTAGAGTCTTGTTCAACTTTTGTTTGTGTCTTAATCTTATATTGATCATGTCTTGCTTGAGTTATTCTAGAGTCTTGCTCGAGTTTTGTTCGTGTCTTATTCCTATCTTGCTCATCTCTTGCTTGAGTTCTGCTATAGTCTTGCTCAACTTTTGCTCGTGTCTTAATCGTATCTTGCTCATGTCTTGCTCAACTTTTTTTCATGTCTTATTCGTGTTTTGCTCATGGTTTGCTCATGTCTTGCTCATATCTTGCTCGTGCCTTGCCCACTAAGCCCTCATACGAATGCCGACTCTAATTTAAACCTTTTTTTTTTCAGATGGCTACAGTACTAGAAGTGGATGGCGTCAGAATTTACCCCCTGGAGAACGCCAAGCGGCACCACACGGAGCGCTACGAGCTGATCCATGAGGCGCAGAATCCTTCGGTCATCCTCCGCAGAGGACAGGAGTTTGAGCTGCTGGTCAAGTTCAGAGAGCGGGGGTTCGACCCTAGCAAGGACATCGTCAGGCTTATATTCACGTTCGGTAAGACTCACGTAGCCGTAATGCCTTGACGGATTACACTATGGCTCTATCTAATAAGCTATATTAGAGTGTAACCAAGCAAGGCATCAGTCTTACCTTGATGTATTACACTATGGTCCTATCTAATAAGCTATACTAGAGTGGAACCAAGCAAGGCATCAGTCTTACATTGACGGATTACACTATGGTCCTATCTAATAAGCGATACTAGAGTGGAACCAAGCAAGGCATCAGTCTTACCTTGGCAGATTACACGATGGCCCTATCTAATAAGCTATAATATATTGGAACCAAGCAAGGTATTAGTCTTACCTTGACGGATTAAACTATGGTCTTATCTAATAAGCTATGCTATAGTGGAACCAACAAGGTAGCAGTCTTGCCTTGACGGATTACACTATGGTCTTATCTAATGAACTATGCTATATTGTAACCAAGCAAGGTAGCAGTCTTACCTTGGCAGATTACACTATGGCCCGATCTAATAAGCTATACTATAGTGGAAACAAGCAAGGCGTCAGTCTTACCTTGACGGATTACACTACAGCCCTATCTAATAAACTATAATATATTGGAACCAAGCAAGGTATTAGTCTTACTTTGATGGATTAAACTATGGTATGATCTAATAAGCTATGCTATAGTGGAACCAACAAGGTAGCAGTCTTACCTTGGCAGATTACACTATGGTCCTATCCTATATAACTTCTGTGTATATGTTTATCTGTGTATGTGTTTGTATGAATGTGTATATGCATTTATATATGTATATTTTTGTGTATGGATGTATATGTGTACCTCTGTGTACTTTTTTTTTGTGTATATGTATATGTGTATACGCGCTCGTACACCTGTGACTTAGATCTTAGTATTTTGTAAATTCCTGTTTCTAACAGCCCATAGCTATGCGGAGTGTTTGAAACAATAAATATTAACAACATTTGGAGGGTAACTCCCGGCTGCCATCTTGCTGTTTCAGGGGCTAATCCCTCCCCCGTAAAGGGCACAAGGGCAGTATCCTCCGTGACCGGAAGGATGGATTACAGTAAGGACCTTCAGGAGTGGGATGTGAGGCTCCTTAAGACGGACCAAGTATCAGTGAGGCTGGAGGTTGGTACAAGTTCTCCCAGCTCAACCTTCTCTGGGCCTGTTGAGGCACAGGACAAGAGACACAGGAACAGAGAAACAGGAACAGATACACAGGATAAGAGTCATAGGATAATAGACACGAGAACAGGAACACAGGAACAGAGACATAGGAACAGAGACACAGGAACAGAGACACAGGATAAGAGACACTGGAACAGGGACACAGGAACAGAAACACATAATCAGGACACAGGAACAGAGATACAGAATCAGGGACACAGGAACAAAGACACAGAATCAGAGACACAGGAACAGAAACACATAATCAGGACACAGGAACAAAGACACAGGATAAGAGTCACAGAATCAGGGACACAGAAACAGAGAACAGGATCAGGGACACAATATCAGAGACACAGAATCAGGGACTTAGGATCAGAGACACAGGATCAGGGATACAGAATCTGGGACTTAGGATCAGAGACACAGAATCAGGGACATAGGATCAGGGACTTAGCATCAGAGACACAGAATCAGGGACCTAGGATTATAGACACAGAATCAGGGATACAGGATCAGGGACTTAGAATCAGAGACACAGAATCAGGGAGACAGTATCAGAGGCACATTATCACTGGCAAAGACCTCCAAGGTACTCATTTTAAACAAAATCCTTTCAGCTATCTTTTATTTTTAATTCTAATTCTTTATATTTATTAATCAGTACTACCCTTATATTGAGTATTAAAATCTTAATCAAAAATATACAAAGAGTTTGGACTACACACCTCTATAAAGTTTGTAACCAAATCCTTTAAAAAATTGCAGTTTTAACCCTTACACTTGGAAAGAGAAAGTTAAATGAATCGTTTTTAGGTTTAGTTGGTAAGTAAAGACATCATAATTTCGGAGTAAAACGTTTCACGGTTATAACACTCTCTTTGAATGAGTAAATAAAAATTGCTAATTTTATTTAGCCTATACTTTCTCCAGAATAGTTGTTGGTGATGCCTCTTAAGGGGGTTGGGGGTGGGTCATTTATTTCCATTCTGTTTTAATGGGTTAAATACTCATATCTGTGTATAATTATGTTGCTGTGCTTTGAGTGGAGTCGCTAGTTAGTTGTTCAAGGTCAAGTTTGGACATTTGAACTAATGGGGTAACTGGATCAACGCGACCTATCAGGTAACGTTCTGAGCGATTATTTGTGTGGTTATAGAAAAATTACACCCATACAGGGGTTTGAACCCTGGTCATTCAGCTTCACGTGCCGACTATTCTACTGACTCAGTTGCCCGCCATCTTTATGACAGAGTGTCATTATATTATAGTGTGACTGTACTGATCGCCTCATTGAAAGGTAACCAGTAACACTTATTGAGTTTAGTGAAAGTTTATATATCTAGCTAGGACTGAAAGAGATCATAAGTAGATAATTAATCAACACAAAATGAGGTTAAGATAGTAATCCAAAACACGTGGTTTCCCACGTGATAATTTTTAAATCATAAACCAGTTACAAAAAGGACTGTATTATTTATTAAGAGAATAAAAAGTAATAAAACATAATAAAAGATTAAGAGAATAAAAAAGGTAATAAAACATAATAAAAGATTAATTTAAAATAAAAAAGAAACTTTTACATCTACTACATTACCGATTTGTTTAAGGTATTAATAATGGATATTTCCTATAGAACAGAGAAAACCAAAAATAAGAATTAATACAAAGAAAGGTCTTCAACCATTATACTTAATCCCCTGTTCTATTAAATTTAAAACAGCGTGGTTTATAGGATGCCGATTGATACAAAAACCATAATATAAAAAGAACCAGGCCTCATGGTTGACAATTTCTAGGTTACATTAGAACACCACAAAAATGCATAATAAATCCGAAACCTAAAAGGTAATTAATTAGACAAAATAATTACACGAAAACTTTAACCCATAACCCCAAAAACAAGAAAAAAATAAAAAGGAAAAAGACTACATGTTAATTTAGAAAAGATTCTTGAATAAAATTTAAAACAGTAAGAGAAATAAAAAAAAACTATGTCTCACGTTGATCGGATCCAAATAGAGAATGGCCGAGGGAAAGCCGTTATTTTTCCTTAACAGGATATTGTGATTAACGGATAGGCCAATCAGAGACTTTCGAGATAAAAAAAGGACCAATAATATAATACTTGAAGACTTAACATTTTTAAAATAAAAGATATAAAAAAACATTAAGGTAAAATTACATATATAAAAAAGGTACAAAGAGATTTAATTACTTAACACAATATTGAATTAATTGTTTATAAAAGATTATTAAAACTTTCGTTCCACCAAATCTCCATTCAGATCACCATATTCCGGAACTACTCCTAATTTAAAGTTTGTCCACTAGGCTTCGTCACTCATCACTATCAGGAACGTCAAGGTCGATAGAACTTAGGTCCGATTATAATCAACAGTACATGACCCATTCTCAATGGACTGCCGGTCGAATATAGATCGGGTGTCTTGAGGGTGGATTTGTCTGAATGGTTCTCCACTCTCTTTCTAAGCAAATACAGGAACACTTCTATTAAATTAAACCTTTCCTCTTCACTAAAACATCAGAGTAATTATTATATAAGCGTGTAACCGGGACGGGTAGTAAGATTACTTTTTTGTTTGTCCATGTCAGGTACGAAGCCCGCCGGATTCTCCTGTCGGGGAGTGGAACTTCGAGATCGAGACCAAGTCTAAAGTGGACCGCAGGTCTCCCGCCAGCCTTTACAAGTTCCCTAGCAAGTTCTACTTGCTGTTCAATCCTTGGGCCAAAGGTAACTTGACATTGTCCTGACCGCGTCTCGGGATGCTCTGTTCAATCCTTGGGCCAAAGGTAACTTGACATTGTCCTGACCGCGTCTCGGGATGCTCTATTCATTCCTTGGGCTAAAGGTAACTTGTCCTGACCGCGTCTCGGGATGCTCTATTCATTCCTTGGGGTAAGGATAACTTGTCCTGACCGCGTCTGGGGATGCTCTATTCATTTCTTGGGCTAAAGGTAACTTGTCCTGACCGCGTCCGGGGTTGCTCTATTCATTCCTTGGGGTAAAGGTAACTTGTCCTGACCGCGTCTGGGGATGCTCTATTCATTCCTTGGGCTAAAGGTAACTTGTCCTGACCGCGTCTGGGGATGCTCTATTCATTCCTTGGGCTAAAGGTAACTTGTCCTGACCGCGTCTGGGGATGCTCTATTCATTCCTTGGGCTAAAGGTAACTTGTCCTGACCGCGTCTGGGGATGCTCTATTCATTCCTTGGGCTAAAGGTAACTTGTCCTGACCGCGTCTCGGGATGGTCAGTTCTCACGGACAGCTGTCACTCGAATTATGACGGGATTTTTTAAGTTTTTCAGAGGGTGGGATAGAAAGGGATGCAACAAAAAGGCAAGTGTATTTCCAGTTTTTTATGGCCAAAATAAATAAAATATTGCCTCATCACAAGTATATAATTTAATTTTCTTCACATGTTGAAATCAACAGTTGTTGAATATTTTTCAAAGGTGTTCTAGAATTTAATTTTAAAAAATTCTCTTCATTTAAAAAGTTTGTCAACTAATGTCACTTATGCTCTTGACAGATATTCAACAATTGTTGATTTCAACATGTTAAGAACATTAAACTCTATGGTTGTATTGAATCAATAATTGACTTATTTCAGCCAAAAACAAATGTTTTGCCATAAATACGGCAAAATCACTGGCCTTTTCTCGCGTCCCCTTCCATCGCACCTTAGGTTTGTGGTATAGTATTGACTACTGGCTTCCTGATTAGTTTCTAATTATTTGTTATTTTGTTTGGGTGTTTCTTTTTTTCTGAAAGTTTCCATGGCTCATTCTTCCTTCTCAACAAATCGATCACAATATATGATTATATATTATTTTTGCGTTGTTTTTCTAAGTAACCTATTTTTTACTACTATGGCAAGTTTCCGCCATCTACAGTAGCCCCACGGCTTCTTTGGTGCTGACTGACAGCTCAAATATGACTTCTGACAGTCAACACTTAGGTATATACCTAATTTTTGACTGTCAGAAGTGACAGACGCTAAACACATGTTTTTTGCAGATCATATGGTTCGGCGTAGGGATACATAATTTGGTCTGGTAGCTTTTTAAAACCGTCAGCTGTCAGCTGTCAGCTGTGAGTCAGCACCAAAGAAGTCATGGGGCTACTGTATATTGTCAAGAAGTGGTAGAATTAGCTATGGCAGAGTGAGGGCCTTCCCTTTTATACATAGAGATATCAAATACATAATTAATAAATAAATCGAGACGTTATTAGTTGTTTATTTTGTTTTTATATTAAACCAATAATAATTAAAAATTCATAGGTGATATTTAAAACTGTGAGAAATACTGTGTCAATATAAAGATGAAACTACAGTGCAGAATCATGGTTTTTCTCACACAAAAAAACAGGCTTATGATATTTTCCGCATAACGGACTTTCCAAATTACTGATATTTCACCTATGGGACACTATACAATGTGTTATTTTCCTTCAGTAAGCTTACTACAACGTAATAATTTACACTCCTTGGGTTTTTCTGTGGTAGGCTCTGTTTTAAGTATTATTTTACTTAATGCAATTTCTACATATTAGGTATTTCCATGCGTTGAATTTTAATATATTAAACGTTCCATTAATTTTTTGTTCTTGACTTGAAGGGTTTTTCTCTTAAAGTCCTAGTTTGAGATAGCATTTAATATGCATTATTTGACTAATAAATCTGAATTTTACTGAAACAAATATAATATCAACAAACTACAAACAACACGTTTTTATTTTTATTTGTGATTTTTTTTATTTAATCACCTAAAAATTCACCCATACAAATAAAATCTTAAAGTTTTTAATAATTTTCAAACACCACGTCTTACTACCTTTTTGGTCTATAAGCATATGTATTAATTGCGCTAATGATTAAGGGATTAATAAGGCTGAATTTAGATTAAGTGTACCCGAATTTGGGTGGAGAAAAAGGGGAAATCATCTCGGGAAACACACCCGCCTCGGTGGCGTAGTTGGTTAACGCGCTAGTCGTGTTGAGCTCGAATACTGAGGACGGGGAGATCGAGGTTCGAATTTCAGTCGGGTGAACTGGGGGGGGGGTACTAAATGGTTTTCCACTACCTCTCCACGCAAATGTGGGTTCACTTCCTATAATTCACCCTTCCTAATTACTAATCCATTAGCGTAATTAGTACTTAAAGCGTATAACCCGAACGGGTAGTAAGATGCGGTGCTAAATGTATAAATAAATCTCGGGAAATAACTATGTACACCCAATCGGGATTTGAACCCCAATCTCCCTGTTATTTGCAGTCTACTCTAACACTAGAGTGACGTCTTATACCATTTGTGCAGCGGCCACTGAAGCCGGTAAGAACTTAATACTTTTAGAACCTTTTCAACAGGTTTTAACTAGACCATTATTTAGTATAGATTCAAATCAAATTAACGGAGGTCATACGTTTAGTATAACCTTTAACCCTAACCAATGACTCCCCGATTAGGCCTGCAATAAAGTGTGCCCTCGACACCCTCCCTAAAGTGGCTTTGCGCGGCCGTTCAGTTTGTGGTTAAACCATCAGGTGACAGGTTAGGTGGGAGAGTGCAGTGTAGGATACCTTGAACATTGGGGAGGGGACCGGCTCACTCCCACCCCCCTCCTCCCCCCGTTCACAAACATCCACTCTCCGCTATGGTCGAATGGTCCAAGACAGTGTGACCCAACTGGTGGCCTGTGAGCCGAATGTGGCCCTCACGGTATACCGGAGCAAAATTAAAGAGAAGCCCTCGATGGCTGTGTGAAATAGCTAATGATTCAATTAAAAATATTTTCATGGTGGTTGAGTTTTATTATACATGTGTTTGATTAAGAATAAATTTAGTTTTGGCAGTAAAATTTGAAGGATTCTACTAACAAAACATACGATTTATTATAAGTGTTGAAAATTATTGTTTATTAATAATTGTTGTTAGTATGACTATATTAAGTTATTATGATTTACTTTTTCTTAGCACGGCATCTGATTACCCGTTCGGGTTGTACGCGTATGTATTAATTACGTTAATGGTTTTAAGGAATATAAATGATTAATTTAGGTGAAATGCACCAGAATTTGCGTGGAAGAAGAGTGGGAAACCATTTAGTAAAACCACCCTCAGTGGACCCGACTGGAATTAAACCCCCGATTTCAACATCTTCAGCAGACATGATAGTCACTCCTTAGACCATGCGTCCACTGAACCGGGTTAGATAATATTAAATACTCTAATATTTTAGCCCTTTCCAGCCCAAATTAATTAGAGTATAAGAAATATTTTTTCCATACATTTATTTTAAAATCTGTGTATAGATTGCAAAAAGAACTTCTTGCAAAATAATTTTAAAATTCCTTTTAATATTTAGCCATTTGGTTATATCAAGCATTGATATTTCTAAAAGATAAATAATAATATTATAAAAGATCAAACATAAAACCAAACTTAGCCTGTCCACACCGGGCTGCCAAGCAATCTCCCTGTAGCCCGCAATCCAGTATATTGCAAGAGTAACGCGTAGCTTGGCAAATGGTCCTCCCACGATCGACCGGTCGATCTCGCAGTAATTATCACTCGATCGTGTAGGAAAACTATCTCGTCAATAAAGGTAAATCTTTGTGTACCATAAACTAGTAAATATATCGAGTAGTTTTAAATAAAATTTTAGTGTCATCAAAATAAACTTGGTCGGCCTTACAAGAAAATTAAATATTTTAGTATTAAAAATACATTTTATGAATTCTATATTTTATTTTACGTATAGGTGGGCACGTAAGTATTTGAGGAAAGGTTTATTCAAGGAATTATTGTGATGATTATTATATATGTATAGAGAAAGAGAAATACAAAAAAAGTAGAGTGGAGAAAGGATGGATGATCACGGAACCTTTGGGAGATTTATGTGTCGATCAGGGTCATTTTTCTGCCTTGGATGGGCTCAAACCCAGGATTATTTACTCACGGCTCACAGATGTTACGAAAAAGCTAAGATTTTTCATTTTTCATCTACTTGGGATATTTAACGTGCACTTCCTGGACCAACTCATTATATCAGCACATGAGAATTTATATGTGCTAGAGTCAAAGTTCCTACCAATTTGGCTGATAAAGGTATTTTCACTCATCTTCCGGGCTTTTTTTTTTTACAAGCCACAATCGAAATGAGACCGACGACTTTACTGATGCCGGGATCACGATCAACTTAACGTAAACTTAAAGTTAGTTTAACGTAACTTAACGTAAAGAATCTCCTCATGTGTTTAAATGGAAGCGATCACGGTGCAGTTAACTTAACGTAAGAGACGTCATAGGAGGTATTTTACTTTAAATGGAGGTTAATTGAAGGGTATCACGTGATCTAGCCAGCCAGTCACTATGCGAGTGACGTCAACGGGTTATGGTGGTGTGGTATTATAAGGAGATATTTGCCAATTATGAAGATACGGTATTTCTTGTGATATTTTACCAACAAAACGGCACCAATTATATTGATATGGGATTATATACTGATGATGATGATGTGGATGTGGACGATACCGGATTTTATGATGACGTGTACATACGTTAATATGCACTCATTACGTGGTTAAGTGCTCTGATTATTTATTATTCTTATGAAATAAGTAATACCTTTATATTTGCGCAGGATTTATTTAGATTATTGCACCTTTGGTACTGAATATTTAATATTAATGATACATTTTTTCTTAATTTACGGACTGTTTTTCTACGATATTACATGTTCCGTGTTACATATACTGTGTAATGTTATATTACTTTGTATGTTTGTGCTACTTCTCTGTGGATTCATACGCACAAGTGGTTTATATATAGAGGAGTTGATCTTTTAAAGAAAAAGAGAGTTTTAATGGTGCAATATATTGAAATTACTTCTGAAAAGCGCGTGACTCTCCGTGGAAGAAGTATTAAAAGGATGTGGTGACCTGGCGGTCTAGGGGGTAAGGTGTCAGACTTCTGTGCTGGGGGTCCGGGGTTCAATCCTCGGTCGCGGCAAAGATTTATCTGATTACCAAACCCTTCCTTCACCTCTGACAAGACATCTTGTGAATGTGGGGAATGCCAGGCCTCCACCGTGGTTCGGATTCCACGTTAAACTGTAGGTCCTCCATTTCGTCTCACAATCACCCTACCATTACACATTAGCGTAAGTGCGTATAACCCGAACGGGTAGTAAGACGCGGTGCTAATAATAATAATAATAATAATAATAATAATAATAATAAAATTATAGTTTACATACAGTACTTTAAAGAAAAATGCTCTTCATACAGTACTTGTAAAATTAAATAATATACACTGTTATGGAAACATTCCATCAAATAGCATAAATGTAATAATATGCACTGTTACAGAAGAAAATAGGAGCATATCTATCTACCAAAGAGCATCACAATCAAATAAATATTTCCAAGTACTCCATAAAAAAATAGATATGGTTACTTATAGCTCAGAAACTATTGGTTTTATAAAAATATATTTCATATTAAAATATGTTTAATTTCAACAGTACTTCAACTTTACAATAATAACTAATTTCGTATATCAAATGGTCGCCGATATACGATCAAAATCGAAAATTTCTACCATGTACCCTCTAAACTCAAAATAATTTTAATGGGAAATTTAAAATTGCCATTTTTTTTTTTAATGTTAAATAGTGTTTAGATACAAAATTTGATCAAAATCGATAGAGTGAATTTTGAGAAAATCGACTTTTTCTTTCTTTTTTTTTCTTCGGTAGATTACCATTAATTTTAGAGTAGAGTTTCTAATTCCTCCTCGGGGGGGACCTTATGTAAAACCTATATACCAAGTTTAACTAATGGTTTTGCCTCTAGGCCAAGATATATACAGACTGACAGACAGACCGATGACTTCATTAAAACCACTTTTTCAGTTTCAGTGGGTTTTTAAACGTTGACAGTTATCAAAATGTCAGGCTAGATATTCTCTTTAAGATCATAATACTTTCTCTCCAAGGGGTCTAGAGATAGTAAGAAGACCAAATATAAAGGGGATAGATAGATTAATTATTAACTTTTATAAGCTGATATAAAACCCTTGCGTTTCTATTCTCGTTTAGATATGTCAACAATCCCTCGTAAGACAATCACACTCGCTAAGATAATTAAATGTGTAAATTAGTCCTGAAACTTCAGAGCTACACCGACTGCGATCCAGATATAATCTTTCCCTCACTTCTCCCTGTGGAAATCCTCGCTACGCCACTGCTTCCCCTCGACCCCCTCCTCGTTCCACAAATGAACGAGGTAAACAGTGTCATGTTGTCGAGAGGAGACCTAGGACAGTAAATTGCACTCAACCACTAATTGTTTGCGAGTGAAGCACCTTACCGTTATTAACAGCTTGTGTTCACCCAAGTCGACCAACTTCGCCCCTGTAGGTAGACTACTCTTTGAGTAATATGGCGGTTATGGGGGAGGGGGGGGGGGTTAACGGGGAATAGTGGTTGTAGATATCTCCGTACCATCCCAACCAATTTCTTGTGAAACCCCTTGTTCGACAAGAATTTCAACACTTATTATTTAAAACCTTTATACACTTTATATTTGAATAAAAAACTTATCAGACGATTTTTTTTATGTACGGGGTTCACACGGATCGTCCCAAATAAGGAGATTAGTATTAGTATTAGTATTATTATTATTATTATTATTATCACCGCGTCTTACTACCCGTTCGGGTTATACGCACTCACGCTAATGTGTAATGGTAGAATGATTGTGAGATTAAATGGAGGACCTACAGTTTAACGTGGAATCCGAACCACGGTGGATCCCCTGGCAATCCCCACATTCACAAGATGTCTTGTTAGAGGTGAAGGAAGGGTTTGGTAATCATATAAATCTGTGCCAGGACCGAGGATTGAACCCCGGCCGCCAGCACAGAAGTCTGACACCTTACTCCTAGACCGCCAGGTCACCTGGGGATTAGTAAGACTAGACAACACGACTCGTCTCGAGGTTGAAAATGCTTACTTTTTTTTTTGCAAGAGCACGGTTCGTCCAGAAGATGCAAATGTTTACCCTTTCCGAAAACACGGTTTGAACCCCGTATTTTCATATCACTTTAGCAGAATTGTTTATTTGCGACATAAATGAAGTAATTAACCAAAGTGGCAAAATCATTCATCTTTTGAAGAGCTTTAATTTAATGAATATCATGATTTAGCGGATGCTGAAAGTAAGTAGGTTTACGCGAACATAAAGTGTGGAGCATATTTAAACACAATGGGTGAGGTTTCGTTTTGCTTTCTTTCTTCTTTTTTTTGCCCATTTTTTACTTATTGGCTGCGGACAAGTGTCCAAGGTTTTTTAGGCGAGTCTATTGGTAGGGTTCATAACAGAGAGTAATTACCACCGCAATCATGACCCCTTATGACGATCGTACACTGTAACGACCAAAAGTAAATGCTACCGTTCGATTATAATTTTTATTCAAACTTTAATCAATCTTCAGATCGACACACATATTAATTTCAATAATATAATTTCATAGACCTCCCTACCAATCCAGTAAATGTAAGAATAAGTTGGTGTTTCTTGAAAGTCAGTTGTGTGAATATATAAGAACGAAGAATATTATCACGTTCAATTCATCAAGAAGCCTTCCTTCACCTCTGACAAGACATATTGTGAATGTGTGGAATGCCAGGCCTCCACCATGGTTCGGATTCCACGTTAAACTGTAGGTCCTCCATTTCATCTCACATTCACGCTACCATTTCACATTAGCGTAAGTGCGTATAACCCGAACGGGTAGTAAGACGAGGTGCTAATAATAATAATAATAATAATAATTCATCAAGGCTGTGTCAGACTACTTACTACAACATTAAAGATAATAATAAGTGGTTTTGATTTTTGAATATTTTTTTTCCTTTTGAATTGAAGTGATTTTGGCATCGATAATTGTGTTCGTTACTTTTACATTTTTTTGTAAATAAATGTTGGTCATCGCTTGTTTGGGACGAGTAGTGTTTTTGGTTTATAAACACGGGGACGAGATCGGATATTATCCCCGTCATACCCGAAATATTTCCTTGAGAGGTATTAAATTGGGTACGAGGCGGGTACCTGCTTGATAAGTTTAGTTGGATCTTGGGTAATACACCTAGGCCCTCAATCGGTTTGGTTTTATATACAACCATCCTCCATGCTTTTATTCTGAGCCTAGGCATTTTCAAAATTTAAAAAATATTATTATGATTTAATATATGTACAGGTGTCCATAAAGTAATCATGCATTTACAAGCTTTGATTATTTTTTTTTCATCACTGCGTCTTACCACCCATTCGGGTTATACGCTAATGTGCTAATTTCACTAACAATTCAGGGGTGAGAAAAGTTTAATTTAGATTAAGTATGCAATCATTTGCGTGGATAGGAGCGTGGGAAACCCTTTCGGATAAAACTACCCTCAGTGCACTTACCGGGATCGTACCCCAACTTCCCCGTCATTGGTAATCTAGTGTACTGCGATATTAGTGCCTTAGACCATGTGGTCACCGAATATTTGATAAATATGCTAGCTTTGTAGGTATCTTAAAAATATTTGCAGTAATTAACAACATGACTCTAGACATTATTGTTTTTAAAACGGTGCTCCAAGGAGTCCATGGGCCACGTCATAGTTATCTCAGCCTCGATTAGGCTATTTAAGAAGGGAACGCGAGTAAGTTTACAGTTTTTATAGCATCACATATTTTTGGCTAAATTAAATAAAAATATTTCTCCAGTAGCAACATAGAACTTAGTTTTCTGGACATGCTAATATCAACAGATCTTGAATATCTATCAAGGATGTCCTGGAAATTTGACAAAACTTTTTCTCTTTATTTAAAATGTTTTGATTAAATTCCAGGACACACTCGACATATATTAAAGATGTGTTTATATTAGCATGTCCATAAAACTAAACTCTATGTTGCTACTGGAGAAATATTTGATTTATTTTGGCCAGAAAAATGTAATGCTATAAAAACTGTAAAATTACTTGCACTTCCTTCTGCCGCACCTTAATAATATTCTTTAGGTACTTGTTTTTACTCTCTAAAATAGCAACCCGCTTCGGTGACGTAGTTGGCTAACGCGCTAGTCGTGTTGAGCTCGACTGCTGAGGACGGGGAGATCGAGGTTCGAATCTCGGTCGGGGTAAATGGAGTGGTTTTTCCTAAATGGTCTTCCACTCTCCCTCCACGCAAATGCGGGTTCACTTCCTCTATTTCACCCTTCCCAATTCCTAATTCATTAGCGTAATTAGTACTTAAATCGTATAATCCGAACGGGTAGTAAGACGCGGTGCTAAATATTATTATTATAAAATAGCATTAGTAAATAGGAATGTTAGTTTTATTTATATATATAAAGGACGTTGTCCAAAGGCACAGCCAGAATATGTGATATTTTCCGCTATTCTTTCATTTTTGTAAAATTTAACTTTCGTTATTGATTGTTTCTAATATAAGTACACATTTTCATTAGAGCTCCATCATGTGCTTTTTCTTATTAATAATAATAATATTAGCACCGCGTCTTACTACCCGTTCGGGTTGTACGCTTTTAAGTACTAATTACGCTAATGGATTAGGAATTGGGAAGGTTGAATGAGAGGAAGTGAACCCGCATTTGCGTGGAGGGAGAGTGGAAAACCATTTAGGAAAAACCTCCCTCAGTTCACCCGACTGAGATTCGAACCTCGATCTCCCCGTCCTCAGCAGTCGAGCTCAACACGACTAGCGCGTTAGTCAACTACGCCACCGAGGCGGGTTTTTTCTTATTCAAGAGCTTCTTTGGAAAACCGTGATATATACTCCAACAGTTTAATCAATACTTCAGTAAACCAAATAACACTTAAAAATAATGCATTTATTAATGCTTATAATTGGGTTAAATAATTTACAGACAGGTACAGTTTATTTGTTGAGTCCCTATCGGTGTAAATTATTTCGAAAATAGAGGGAAGGTGTCTCAAAAATTGGTCATAAGCGGATTTCAACTAAGTTTGGATTAATCTGGCTAACATACGTTGAGACGATATCGTTTAGTACGAATTCTGTTTCGGAGGGATATACGATGCACGGCGTCTTACTACCCATCCTGGCTGGCCACATATTTACACTATTAAGGTAAAAAGTAGAATATAATGAAAGTATACTTCAAATGCGTGGAAGATATACAATTATATACATATGATAACTAGTAATATATATTTAGGACAACTGATTATTCTGAAGAAGAATGACGTCAATCATAGTATCGAATACAATATTACTTTGGACCATAGTTTTATTTATATTCCCATTACTTTACATATATATGTAAATACACACAAATCAAATTGAGTTTGGAAAAGCATTTAGAAAAACGTAATACCTAAATCAATATATGTATATATAGTAACATATTATGTAAATAAACATATATATTTAAGATATCTGCTATGGTATTATACATATTATTACCTTATAAGAATAAACACAAGTTTGTTACGATTGATGACTAGAAAGTATTTAGAATAATATCGTACATAAATAAAAAATTAAATTTTTAGAATAAAATTGTTTTATATATGTATACATCTATAAGTATTTGGATTAACTATATATAAATACTTGCAATAAAATTATTTAAATAACAATTATAAGTATTTAGAAAAAGATTGTAAACAACTTATTCTGTAATAATTTTAATTAAATAATAAATATAATTCTAAATACGTCATTATTCTCGAGTTTACTAACTTTATTTCAAAATAACTGAATTTACATAAATTCGTATTAAATGTATACGTTCAAGAAATGACGGTCGCCAAACAACAACTAGACGTGTAAATAATTACTGTCGTCTTTATTCCAGATGACCACGTGTACATGGAGGACAAGCATCTTCTGGACGAATATGTGGTGAACGACGTGGGGAAGATATGGGTGGGACCCTATGGTACTTCCCGCGGCCGGGAGTGGGTTTTCGGACAGTTCGACGACTGCGTGCTGCCTGCTTGTATGGTGATGCTCGACCGGGCCGCGGGGGCCGGCACCTTGAAGCGGGGGGATCCTATCGCTGTCACTAGAGCCATCTCGCGGATCGTAAGCTAACTCTTTGCAACACTTTCTCGTGGGTTTAGACTTCAACTAATTATTTGGTTGACGCTAGAGCCATATTGTGGATTAAAAGTAAACTCTTTGCAGCTCCATCTCGTAAGCTTGAATGTAAACTATTCTGTTGACGCTAGAGCTATCTAGCGTATCTTAAGTTAACTAATTTCACAGTTTCTCTTACAAGTACTTGTCTTAAGGTGAGAGGAAAGTGACTGCGAGGTGCTTATTTTGTCAGTTTTAGCCATAGATAAATTAAAAAGTGATTGGAAAGCTTCATTAAATTAAATTAAATTTTAAAATAGCTTAACTATGAGTTTGTGTGGCATTTTTAATTATTACTTTTCTGAAAACGTGTTATCTATAATTTTATCTAATCGAAAATATTGCAAACCCACTCCAGTATCCTTAAGGACAAAGGTAAATGTCTCATTTAATCTGGTTTACGAATGATGTAGTGGTCCGGGTATGAATCCCAGCCGGTTATACCCAAGTTTTTTTTATTTAAGTGGTTTCCCCTTTCTTCCTCCGCACAGATTAGTATGTATTTCATCTATATCTTAACCAGTCTCAGTGGCCGCATGGTCTAAGGTGTCACTCTCTCACTATACTAGACTCTTTATGATTGGTAGATCGTGGTCTATCCTGGTCGGGTGTGCTGATGGTAGTTTTTCCACTCTATCTCCAAGCAAATTCAGGTACACTTCCTCTAAAATTAATATTGTAGGGGTAGTAATAAAACACTGATCGTAAGTGTTGCCGCACTTATGGGCGAGTGTGTGACACGTGTATACGTTGACCCTGTTGGCAGGTGAACTCTAATGACGAGGATGTGTCTGTCGCCGGCGTCATCCACGGCCGCTGGGACGGAGAATACAAGGACGGGACAGCGCCGGCCGCCTGGACTGGAAGTGTCGCCATCTTGGAAGAGTACTTGACCACGGGCAAGGAAGTGAAGTACGGCCAGTGTTGGGTGTTCGCTGGTGTCGTCACTACAGGTCAGTTGCTAGTGTTTTTTTTTGTGATTTGTGACGCTACCTTGACGTCGGTTTTTTTTAATATGGTTGATACGTCATGAGCATAGCTGCAATATACGAGAGACTTTATAAATGAAAAGAAAGATGTGTCATTTACTTCCAGGACAACCATGACATATATTCAACAACTGTTGATATCACCATGCGTGGAAAATTTAACTCTATATTTCTAACGGAGAAATACTTGATTTATGTTTGAAAAAAAACCAGTTTTATTATAAAAACTACAATCTTAACTCGGGTTCCCTACACTCCCACTTTAAGGGTCCCATGTGTGTGTCCGCAGTCTGCCGGGCCCTGGGAATACCATCCCGGGTGGTGTCGAACCTGGTGTCAGCTCACGACGCCAACTCGTCCCTCACCGTGGACCGCTACTACGACCTGAACAACGAGGAACTGGACTACGATCCCACCAACTGGGAAGGCGAGGACTCCATATGGAACTACCACGTGTGGAACGATGTTTGGATGGCGAGGCCGGACCTACCTTTGGGGTACGGGGGCTGGCAGGCCATCGACGCGACACCTCAGGAGACAAGTCTAGGTACTGGAGTAGGGTGGAGCCTCCTGGTTCCGTTGGGAGGGAGCGATTGATTGTGACAACCGAAACTCGCCTAGGACTCAGAGGAGCGGTCACAAATGGCTAGTGTGTGTTACTCTGGCTCATGATGGATAGTTCCGGGTTTGAAACTGAACAGATACAGTCATTGACCTCTGACCCTATATTCCAGGTTTCTTCCAATGCGGCCCAGCATCCCTGGAGGCCATCAAGTGCGGTGCCGTGGGGTTCAGCTACGACGTCCCGTTCCTTCTGGCCTCCGTCAACGCTGACCTTTTCCGTTGGAAGGAAGACCCTGAGAGTGACCGGGGGTACACCAAGATCTCTTCCAACAAATATCAGTGAGTACCCGCCCTAACTGCCATAAACTGGATTACACTTGTTTAATTTATGATACTACAAGTGTTTCATTTGATAATATTATTGGGGGGGTTTACCCCTCTACCTTCTATCCCACGACCCCTCCTTTCTAACACTTCCCTCTTTTACATTTCCCCCCATAAAATTATATCCCTCAGTTCTTCATTGCTTCCATATTGCCTTCTTGTTCTTTCTCCCACTCCTTTTGTTTGATTTACCTTCTTCCTTCCCTCCTATTAAAATGTTTTCCTCCTTCGCTCATGTACTCTTGTTCATCCCTCTTACGTCTTATCACCCTCACTCCAATCCTCACGTTCACACCTCTTCCCTCTTATCTCCCTTCCCGCCCATTCCCCTGTCTTTATCTCCTGTTCCCATGTCCTTCCTCACTTCCCTCGTATTATACTGCCCTTTTCCTTCCTGCCTATCCCTTCCTTCCCATTATTTCTTCCTCTCTTCTCTCCCATGCTCCCTCCACTATTGTGTCCTGTGTACGTTATAACCAGTGTCTTCTCCTCGTTCCAGCATTGGTCGTGTTATATTCACCAAAGCCTCCTGTCTCTCTCTTGTTCCCTCCACTATTGAGACCTGTGACCGCTATATCCAGTGTCTTCTCCTCGTTCCAGCATTGGTCGTGTTATATTCACCAAAGCCCCCTGTCTCTCTCTTGTTCCCATCCACTATTGAGTCCTGTGTCCGTTATATCCAGTGTCTTCTCCTCGTTCCAGCATTGGCCGTGTTATATTCACCAAAGCCCCCTGGCTGTTCGACCCAAACGGAGACAAGGACCGTGAGGACATCACCAACCAATACAAGGCTGAGGAAGGTGAGCTAAATGTCCGAGGTGTTGGGAACCCTAGCGACTGGATTTACCATTGACACGGGGATAAAGTTTAGATAACGGGCTCACGGTGCTTGAAGAACAAGAGGGGAGGTGGGGTGCGTTTGATTGTCCCATCCAGTCTTTACTCTGATAAACTTATTCTCTAAATCTACCATCCTCATCTCAACACCTTAGAATTAGTCGTTAGATGACCCTTCTATTAAAGGTTACGAAACTCGCGTCGGTAGACGCTCAAGACAAAGGTATCGTTCTAATCTTGTCCTGTTGCTGCTGAATAGGAGGTTGAGGTTGTAATCTTGACCGGGTTGTAAGAGAGGGGTGACTTTTTGTTCCTAGATGGTCTCCCCTCACTCTTTCAACAAGTAAAGTAGGGTACACTTCCTCTAAAATTCTACCTTCGTCAGCTTTAAACTATCAGTGTAAGTATATTGATAATTGTTTGTGTGTAATATGACTACGTGCACAGTAAAAGAATGGTAAAAATTATTTTAATTTTTAAATACGCTTGATTCTGATTTATTTATCCAAACAATTTAAATTTGATACAACTACGTTCCTAATTGCCCCTGTTCAATTTACTAGGACGTTTCTAGAAATCTTATCACAGCAAAATAAATGGTATGGTGCAATGTCTGGCAAGTGTTTAACAGATCACAAATATACCACCATCTTTGCAATAGTGCCCAGCGTGTTGCCTACACTATCTATCTCACGGCGATGTCTCACAAGTGTTTAATAGATCACCAAGATACCACCAGCTTTGCATTAGTGCCCAACGAATTGCCTACACTATCTATATCACGGCTATGTCTGACAAGTGTTCAATAGATCACAAATATACCACCAGCTTTGCATTAGTGCCCAATGTGTTGCCTACACTATCTATCTCACGGCGATGTCTGATAGTTGTTTAACTGATCATAAAAATACCACCAAATTTGCAAGACTCTCCGATTGAGCTATCCAAAAACATTATCTAAAATCATTGAATAGGGAGAATTAATATTAGAAAAACTCCTCCGTAATAATAATAATTATTATTATTATTTTGAAAAAAAAATTAAATCACTGAGAGGTGATAGGTGAATATTTCTATAATGCAAATATCTGGGGTTTTAATCCTGGACTCCTGAGTCAAATTCTAGCATTAATTAATAAATAAGTACCCCATTTTAGTGACCACGTAGTCTAAGGCATCATTCTCGCAATAGATGACAGAGATATTGGGGTTCAAATCATGGTTGGGTGTATTGAGGGTGGTTCCCCCTAAATGTTTTACCCACTCTTCCACCCCTTACATGTGGGCACATTTCATCTAAATTCAACTTTATTCATCCTTAACACCCTATAGTGATTAGTAATACAGGGTGATAATATAAAAAGAAACTAAGATGTCGAGGAAATTTCAAGGCCGAGTTGTCTTATCGCCAGCGTGTTTGACTGGCATGTTCCGCTCTGAGGTGGTTGTTTGATATTTTCCAGGTAGCGCGACTGAACGTCTGGCCCTGATGAACGCCGTGAGAGGGGTAGAGAGAGCCAAGAGGTTCTACGAGCTGCCCAGCATCTCCAGGGAGGAGTTGGAGTTCGAGTTGGTCGACTTGGACAAAGTGAACATCGGAGAGAGCTTCAACGTCGTCGTCAATATCAACGTGAGGAAGGGGTTAGGAGGGGGAAGACTTTCACTGCTCTGCTTTCACCGGTGGTCAGGCAGTCTAAGGCGTCACTATACCAATAGGTCAAGGTGGGGGGGCTGGAGCTCAAGACTTGTTCCATAACTATCCGCTTCGGTGGTCGCGAGGTCTAAAGCGCTACTCTTGCAGTAGACTGGACCACCGATGACGGTGATATCGGGTTCGAATCTTGGTCGTGTGTACTAAGGTTGGTTAACTCAAAATAGTTTTCCACTCTCCACGCAAATTCCGGTACACTTCCTATAATTATAACCTTCCTCATCCTTAAAATCCATTGGTGCTATTAGTACATAAGCGTATAACCCTAACAGATAGTACAACACGGTGCTAAATAAAATAAAATGGAATAGATCCATAATTTTACAGCTTTTTTTTTACGAATAAATGGTCTGGTGCACTGCACAGACTTACTCGTACTTATAACTCGTGATATATGTTAGAATAACATGACACTGTTACAGAAACATATTACATGCTCTGAATCACTTTAACTCTCCATTTACAATAAAAGTGTTTTTTTTTTAAAAAAAATATAGTGGCCTATAGCTCAGTAAATGTTGAGTTCAAAAAATATTATTTCAAAAAAACAGATTGTTTATTTTTAAGTTCTAAAACCTTGCAATGATAAATAATCACGTATTTCAAAAAGTCGTGGAGAACTGATCAAAAATTGGAAAGTTCCGTTTATAAATAGTAGCCTCGGAGACATTTTGTTCGATACAATTTTGAGAGAATCGCTCTTCCTCCTTTTTGCTCTTAAGTAACCCACCATTAATTTTAAGTTTGTACATATAATTCTCCCAAACACTTCTAGGGAACCTTATTAATATCCAAGATGTCGAGTTTTAGACTGTTCGCTTTGCTGGTTCTGGCACTAGTCCCAGTAACAGTAACTGATGACATTTTTAAAAAAACACTTTTTCTGGGAGTTCACAGAATCTGAGGGGTCGTGAGGAAGTAAAAACCACTTTATCTGGGGGTTCAGAGTATCTGAGGGGTCGTGAGAAAGTAAAAACCACTTTATCTGGGGGTTCAGAGAATCTGAGTGGTCGTGAGAAAGTAAAAACCACTTTATCTAGGGGTTAAGAGAATCTCAGGGGTCGTGAGAAAGTAAAAACCACTTTATCTGGGGGTTAAAAGTATCTGAGGGGTCATGAGAAAGTAAAAACCAATTTATCTGGGGGTTCAGAGTATCCGAGGGTCGTGAGAAAGTAAAAACCACTTTATCTGGGGGTTAAAAGTATCTGAGGGGTCGTGAGAAAGTAAAAACCACTTTATCTGGGGTTTAAGAGTATCTGAGGGGTCGTGAGAAAGTAAAAACCACTTTATCTGGGGGTTAAGAGTATCTGAGGGGTCGTGAAAGTAAAAACCACTTTATCTGGGGGTTAAGAGTATCTGAGGGGTCGTGAGAAAGTAAAAAACACTTTATCTGGGGGTTCAGAGAATCTCAGGGGTCGTGAGAAAGTAAAAACCACTTTATCTGGGGGTTCAGAGTACCCGAGGATCGTGAGAAAGTAAAAACCAATTTATGTGGGGGTTCAAAGTATCTGAGGGGTCGTGAGAAAGTAAAAACCACTTTATCAGGGGGTTAAAAGTATCTGAGGGGTCGTGAGAAGGTAAAAAACCACTTTATCTGGGGTTTAAGAGTATCTGAGGGGTCGTGAGAAAGTAAAAACCACTTTATCTGATGGTTCAGAGAATCTGAGTGGTCGTGAGAAAGTAAAAACCACTTTATCTTGGGGTTAAGAGTATCTGAGGGGTCGTAAGAAAGTAAAAACCACTTTATCTGGGGGTTAAGAGTATCTGAGGGGTCGTGAGAAAGTAAAAACCACTTTATCTGGGGGTTCAAAGAATCTCAGAGGTCATGAGAAAGTAAAAACCACTTTATCTGGGGGTTCAGAGTATTTGAGGGGTCGTAAGAAAGTAAAAACCACTTTATCTGAGGGTTCAGAGTATCTTAGGGGTCGTGAGAAAGTAAAAACCACATTATCTGAGGGTTCAGAGTATCTGAGGGGTCGCGAGAAAGTAAAAACAATTTTGACTAGGATAAATAAGATGTCGATTGAACACATACGTCTAATTTAGATTTATGCACGTCCAACAATCCTTGAATATTTGTATCATTGACATAGTAGAGTTTCATCAGAGATTTTCCCTCTCCATTTAAAAATCTTCGTTCAGATGTCACTTTTCTCATGACAAATATTCAAGAATTTTAAGATCATTACGTGCATAAATTCTAACTAAACGCTTCCACTGAAGCAATATTTTAAATTATTTTTGTTCCCGATTCAGTAGCCCTATGGTCTGACGCGCTACTCTCGTGTTAGACTTTGATGCTGAAGATGGGGAGATCAAGGTTTGATCCCGGTCGAGTATACTGATGATGTTTTTTTCTAAATGGTTTTACGCACCCCATCCTCGCAAATGCGGGTGCACTTCCTCTAAATTAGACTTTGCTAATCCTTAACACACTAGTGTAATTAGTACATAGGCGTATAGTTTGAACGGGCAGTAAGACGCGGTGCTGAAATGATTTTTATTTATTTATTTGTTTATTTTGGTTGAAAATAGTTTTTTACTATAAAAGCTGTAAAAATAAGTGATTTTAACTAGCGTTCTCATCACTTCCACATAAACGTGGAGAGAGTTTCCAACTCCAACATCCCTATACCTATCAAACTAGTCTACTGCAAGTCTGACGACTTAAACGACGTGATTACAGGTGAGGGTGTTACCATCTAATCTAGGGATAGGGAAATTTTTTAAAGGGAAAATCAATCAGTATTAGCTCAAAGCAAAGGGTAAGAAAATACCACCCACAGCACACAAACACAGCAACGTTCTAAGAGCCAGATAGTTGTCCAAACGGGACAAAATAAAAAACCAGCAAATATCAAATGTGGATCCAACCAAATAATTCTTCAATTAGACCCAGAATTTTAAAAAAAAATCAAGTGAATAAAAACAACCCCAAACGATGAAAACCCCGACTTCCTATCAAGGATTTGAACCAAACATTCAAATGGGGCAAATATGGCAAACTGAGTTATGGTCAATGACCTCAGCTACAAAAGTGTGACGGGTACAAACTATTATGTCACAGAAGATTATTCAAGTATGGTCAATTACCTCTGGTACAGTATTTAACACAGGAGGGGGGGGGGGGACATTCCCAAAATATATTAATAACGTCTTTTCTCGCCAAGGCTCTACCACTGAGCCATCCAGGTTCGTAATGATAAGTATAATACTATTAATAACTAGCTGGTGACCTGGCGGTCCAGGGGTAAGGTGTCACACTTATATGCTGGCGGCCGGGGTTCAATCCTCGGTCCTGGCAAAGATTTATCTGATTACCAAACCCTTCCTTCGCCTCTGACAAGACATCTTGTGAATGTGGGGAATGCCAGGCCTCCACCGTGGTTCGGATTACACGTTAAACTGTAGGTCCTTCATTTCATCTCACAATCACCCTACCATTACACATTAGCGTAAGTGAGTATAACCCGAACGGGTAGTAAGAAGCGGTACTAATAATAATAATAATAATAACTAGCTACTTGCTATTCGAATACCGGACGATTGGTTGGCTCCCGACACTAGATTGTGATTACGGCCCTAAGCCTCTGACAACACGAAGAGAGTGGAGTACGAAGACCTTCTAAGCGCTGTTCCTGTGTTCCCAGAACAAGTCCAACTCCGTGAAGACTGTCAAGGCCATCTTGTCCGCTGCCAGCGTGTACTACACCGGGATAAAGGCGCACCTCATCAAGAAGGCATCAGGGGACTTCCAAGTGCAGCCAAAATCGAGTGAGTGGGACTTTAAACTACCGTGGTCTTACGAGTAGCAGGGGACTTGCCCGAGTGCAGCCTAAATCGAGTGAGTGGGACTTGAAACTACCGTGGTCTTACGAGTAGCAGGGGACTTGTCCAAGGTGGGTACTTCAATTACCGTGATCTTACGAGTAACAGGGGACTTGTCCAAGCTAGTTACTTCAATTACCGTGGTCTTACGAGTAACAGGGAACTTGTCCAAGCTAGTTACTTCAATAACTGTGGTCTAACAAGTAACAGGGGACTTGTCCAAGCTAGTTACTTCAATTACTGTGGTCTAACAAGTAACAGGGGACTTGTCCAAGTTGGTTACTTCAATTACCGTGGTCTTACGAGTAACAGGGGACTTGTCCAAGTTGGTTACTTCAATTACCGTGGTCTTACGAGTAACAGGGGACTTTTCCAAGCTAGTTACTTCAACTACCGTGATCTTACGAGTAACAGGGGACTTGTCCAAGCTATTTACTTCAATTACTGTGGTCTAACAAGTAACAGAGGACTTGTCCAAGCTAGTTACTTCAATTATTGTGGTCTTGTGAGTAACAGGGGACTTGCTTGAGGTGGTTACTTCAATTTCCGTGGTCTTACGAGTAACAGGGGACTTGTCCAAGTGTGTTACTTCAATTACCGTGGTCTTGCGAGTAACAGGGGACTTGCTTGAGGTGTTTACTTCAATTACCATGGTCTTGCGAGTAACAGGGGACTTGCTTGAGGTGGTTACTTCAATTTTCGTGGTCTTACGAGTAACAGGAGACTTGTCCAAGTTGGTTACTTCAATTACCGTAGTCTTGCGAGTAACAGGGGACTTGCTTGAGGTGGTTACTTCAATTACCATGGTCTTGCGAGTAACAGGGGACTTGCTTGAGGTGATTACTTCAATTACCATAGTCTTGCGAGTAACAGGGGACTTGCTTGAGGTGGTTACTTCAATTACCATGGTCTTGCGAGTAACAGAGGACTTGCTTGAGGTTGTTACTTCAATTACCGTGGTCTTACAAGTAACAGTAGACTTGTCCAAGTTGGTTACTTCAATTACCATGGTCTTGCGAGTAACAGGGGACTTGCCTGAGGTGGTTACTTCAATTACCGTGGTCTTACAAGTAACAGTAGATTTGTCCAAGTTGGTTACTTCAATTACCATGGTCTTGCGAGTAACAGGGGACTTGCCTGAGGTGGTTACTTCAATTACCATGGTCTTTCGAGTAACAGGGGACTTGCCTGAGGTGATTACCTCAATTACCATGGTCTTGCGAGTAACAGGGGACTTGCCTGAGGTGATTACCTCAATTACCGTGGTCTTGCGAGTAACAGGGGACTTGCCTGAGGTGATTACCTCAATTACCATGGTCTTGCAAGTAACAGGGGACTTTCTAAAGGTGGTTACTTCAATTACCATGGTCTTGCGAGTAACAGGGGACTTGCCTGAGGTGATTACCTCAATTACCATGGTCTTGCGAGTAACAGGGGACTTTCTTGAGGTGGTTACTTCAATTACCGTGATCTTACAAGTAACAGTGGACTTGCACGATTTGGTTATGTTAGTTGGGATATTTTACGTGCACTTTATGAACGCGAATGGCTCTCAAATAAACTTAACTCTCAAACAAACACAACACCCAATAATTAGTTTATTACCTTTCAGGAGTAAGCATAAAACCTCTGAATCTTCCGTACTCCAGCTGATGTTAGCACGTCATTGGGATTCTAAATTAACTAACTTAGATATAGTTGAGAAATTATACTATGGCGACATTGACCACACTTGTCTCTATCGTTTAGTTTTTAAAAAAAATATATAAAAATTCTAAAAAAACCTTTTTGATTATTCATGATTTAAAAATAACCCACTTTTTGTTGTTTTTGTTTTTTTTCCTAGAGGAGTTACTGAAACTAACGGTTAAACCAGAAGACTATTTGGACAAGTTGGTAGAATACTGCAACATGAAGATATATGCCTTGGCGACAGTTACTGATACGAACGAGACTTGGGGCGAAGAAGATGACTTTCAGATCATCAAACCAAAGTTGGATATCAAGGTAAACACTATA
Organism: Timema shepardi; assembly: GCA_902151425.1. NCBI lineage: Eukaryota > Metazoa > Arthropoda > Insecta > Phasmatodea > Timematidae > Timema > Timema shepardi. The sequence continues at coordinate 41,341 of CABFVX010005053.1, forward strand.
TTATCTCCAGTTTGTTAACTTTTCTTAACTTCTTAACTTGCCATTTCTAAACCAATTTCGACATTTTATTAGATCAATTTATATTGCATTTAACTACTGAAGCAAGGGTCATCATCATCATCATCTCTTTCCATCCTATGGCTGGGTCAATTTGGTAAAATTCCTCCACCTTCCTCATTTAATTGCTTTTATTATTTTCCTGTAATTTGCACCATTTCTGTTATCTGCCCCTCTCATTTTTACCTTGACCTCTTTTGCGGTATTTTTCCTTCACACTTCATTTACATAATTGCCTTTTATATCTTCTCTTTTCCATCCTCATTACATGTCCATACCATCTCAGTCTTGCTTCCTCTACTATCTCATGTACTCCAACATCCTCATTACATGCCCATACCATCTCAGTCTTGCTTCCTCTACTATCTCATGTACTCCAACATCCTCATTACATGCCCATATCATCTCAGTCTTGCTTCCTCTACTATCTCATGTACTCCAACATCCTCATTACATGTCCATACCATCTTAGTCCTGCTTCCTCTACTCTTTCATGTACACCGTTTGAACCAAGGGTCCCAGTCTAAAAATTACCCTTAGTCATAATGAAATATTTCCCTTCACAGTGGCGAATCATATAAATTATATATTTAAGTTGATTTGAAATTCGTGCAGAGAAATAATTATTTTTCTTCAGAAAGTGAAATAATTTAAACACACTTAATAAAAGTTACATAAATGGACAATCCTAAGCACTAGGCTTGTATATGGAATAGGACAATCCTCTAAAGGCCTATAAAATTGGTGGAGCATTAAAATTACACTTTTATAAAGCGTTGAAAATTTTAGCTTTGCCAATTCATAATGAAAAATATATTTGTTTGAATGTTGCATGCAGGTATCCGAGAGCTTACCCGTGAACCAACCTACAGTTGTGAAATTCAGTTTTACCAACCCTTTGAAAATAACACTGACTAAATGCCAGTTCAAATATGAAGGGCCTGGTGTCACCAAAAATAAAACTATCCCTTACAGGTAGGTGAAAATGTTGAATAACAGTGATTCGCTTTATTAACTGGATATATTTAAGGGTACTGCGTATTAATACCCTTTAGGGTGATCCACGTATTTAAACTAAGGGGCTAGGAATGAGTAAGATTGAGTTTAGAACAAATGTAGCTGAATTTGCGGGGTGAGAGTGAAGACAACAGTTTCGGAAAAACTACTTTTAGCAAAACAGACCTGGTTTTGAAGCTCTATATGTCATTGGCATTTCAATCTCTTGTGAGATTTTGTCACCCTATAAAAGGGTAGTCGAATAATAGACTTTCAATTGGTTACCAAGTTAAATTTGGTTAAATCATTAAGTTTGAGCTGTGAATAGTTCAATAAAGAGATAGCCGACAGCCGATTGGAAACCTCGCAGCTCAAAAATAAAAATTAGAAAACATTTTGTTATGTTTTTTGTTTTAAATTCAATCAAACTTTTCACCCAGTAAAAGGGATTGGTTTCATATTACGTTAAGCACCTAGGTCATTAAAGGTCTAAACTAAAGCCATTGTGTAGGGTAGTTTTATAAGAAATGCACTCACATTTGCTGAAATAGTGGGGTTGGGGAACTGCATTAATAACATGTAAAAAATGACTTTTAATGCATGTAGACGTTGAAACCTCAACATTCCTTTCATAAGCAATTCAGTCTATTGCAAGCCTGACGGTTTATACCGTGTGAAACATGCATCGGGGGCCAAACGAGTTAAGTTTCAATCTCGTATGGTCTGGTTTGCAAGATATGGAGAGTTCGGGGCTCTAATACCGGCCGGGTATCCTTAAAAATGGGTTTTTCTTCCATCGTTTTATACTCTTTCTCATACCAACCACACTAATGTAAATAATACGAATATCCAGGATGGGTATAGTTCAATTTTCATAAGAAAGTCCTGATCTGACACTAGAAATTTTACTAGATTCATACTTTCACTTATTAATACGTCAAGTCATGTTATTTGCAGCTGTTAGTTTTGATATATAATACCAATACCTATCAATTAAAAATAATAATTTAGTAAAATGTTATTAATGTTGACCTCAAAAACTATGTTTGTGTTTCTAAAAGTATATTTCTATAAAATTTGTAACTGTATTAAGACGCGGTAGTAAAGTTAACTAAGCCTCGTATCGAGTAACCCACTTGTTGGTCCTGTAGGGATATCCGAGCCGGAGAGTTGGTAGTCCTGGAGCATCGTTTCACCCCCATGCGAGCCGGTGCCCAGAAGTTGGTAGCAACCTTCTCCTCCACGGAACTCCTCGACATCACCGGAGCTGCCTCCATTGATGTCTATGACGACACAGAGGAGTAGAGAGAGAGGGGGGATAGTATCCTCTCCATGAGGACAGGAGTTCTCAACCTGGAGGTCGCAATAATACCGGGAGTCGAGAGGTCGTGAAAAGATGTTAAATAAGGATATATTTTCACTGGAGAGATGTAAATGTCGAGATGTTTGTGGGTTTTTTTTGTGGGAGTGCAATGGATTAATTTATACAATCACTAAACGCTCGTTTATATGAATTTTAAGATAGCTGGTCCGACCATGATGATCGAATTTTGGGACATTTTATAATTTTGGAATATTTTCACCGCTATAATTGTGTAAAATTATGTCTTAAAAACTCAGTCACCTTCGATATGGGAGGGCTTTATGCTCTCAATAGTACAAATGTATTTTTACTATTGGCAGCACAATCTTGGTATTTTTTGTACATCGTGTGACTCCCTAAATATTTTTAAAAAAGATAACAATTATACTAATGGCAGGGATGTGGAGAAAATTTCTACACTTACTAATATCGATATTTTCCTTTCGATATTATTATTTTTAACTCGATACTTTTACTGATATTAGTACGCACACTCCGGTATCGAAAGAAACAACTTTTTATTTTCACTCATGTTGGGATTGAATGTTTAATAGGTAGGACCGCGGAGGAAGAACAAATGATACTATTTTTCAATTCTCACTCATTTTCTGCCTGGCAAGCAAGAAACTACTCTAACATTAAATCTATTTTAACTCATCATAATTCATAGCTGTTTTTCCATATTTTTTTTGTCAAAAAATTGTGATGCTTGACCAGCTGACGGGGTTAGTGGAGACAAGTCTACTTACCCCTTCCTTAATTAATGACTAATGAGCACGGTCATCACAAACTAAACAAAATAAGTTTCTGTATAGATCAATCATTATAATTTTTAGTATTTAAATAAATATTAAAATAATATTATGGTTCAAAATTTGAAATTATTATTAACTGCTAATTTTTTTTAAAAAATTAAAATTTCGATACCGATATTTAATGTTACCGATACTTTTCTTTCGATATTAGTACTGTATCGATATTTTTCTTCCGATACTTTTCTTTCGATACCACACTCCTAGGTAATGGAAGCATAAAGACATCCCCGAGTCGAAGATGGCTGCGTTATCTGAGAGCACGTGATCTTAAACAATCACTCATATGTATCCAATGATTTCCGAACGTCCATCAAAGACTCTGTCTTAAAATATGAGTGAGTAATGACCTTGAGTATAATACGACACTTGTTTGTTATGTGATCTTGGCCAGCAAACTAAACTATAGAGCTAGAATACACGTGCACATGCATTCACAATCATCGATAGGTCATTTGCTTAAGCCTAATGTTGAAATGTAGTATATTTATTTGTTCTAGACTATCCTTCAAATCCACAGTATGATCAGAATATTTTGTACTTTAATGATATCACGGCATAATATAAATGATGAACGCATTCTCTTTTTTAGGCAAAGGCTAGGCATGAGTAGTCTATGAGTAATAAGGATATGTATATGTTTATAAAGTAGTCTCCTACCGCCTATCCTGGTGAAATGTGTTCCGCCACCATTGACAATATTATTAAGATACGAATTTCCAGATATCTTAAACCATTAAATATGTTTGTATAATTATATCCTCACGCCTTACTTCAGCTAATTATAAATAATCACTTGACTAATTGACACGTACTTGTCACAAGTTATTAAACTCTAATAAATATAATAACCCTATTATGTGAGTATAGCTAATTAACACCTCGTTTCATAGCTCATTGATCTGAAAAGTGGATATCTCTTATCTTATTTTATTGTATTTTAATGAAGGTTATTTTTAACACTAGTTAATAAGGAGTTTAAGAGCACAGCTTTACTTAATTTCAATTGTATTTTTAGTAATTTACTATATTTATTAATTGTGTGTGTATGTACAAAATCTGATGTTAATAAATTATGCACTATTGTTAAAATAATAAAAATGATATTTACTTTATTAATTATATAAATATTTTAATAATATATTAAGCTCTAATATAGCCATATAGTTATAGTTCACGAAATAAAGTTTATTTTAAACCTTTTAATACATTTTACTTTAGCCTTTATTCATGAAGAAAAGAACATTGCATAAATATAGCCTAATTTTGTGATTTTCACTTTCTCATATAGAGAGAAAGTATTTTAATAGTGACCATTTTCGATCCCGGAATTATGATGAATATTTACGTTTTGTGTTTTTCCGAAATAAAAAAAAGTGATGATTTTTTTTAACTGATTTTTTAATAATTTTAACAATTTTTGGAAAAAAATATATCTGGAAACTATTTTATATGATAATAAAAATTGTTTGATAGTTATACTAAAGTAAATTAATTTAAGGGTAGTTTGCTTATGATAAATTTTAGACATTTCATAAATAGACTTTAGTATTAAGTTTCAAAATGGGTAGCTAACAGAGTTTTTCATGATAAATTAGTTGTTTTTTTTATAAATAGAAATCATTTAATACTAGTTAATGAATAATTTATTTATAGTTGTTTTTTTTCAAAGCTTTAATACATTATATGATCAATTTCTATGATTGTGTCTTAATATTTATTTAATTTAAAACGCCAAAATGTATTTCTAGCAGATTATATTAGTCATCATAAAATAAGTTAAAATAGAATTTATTTCCACTCGACATTTTATAATTTGATTCACATTAGGTCATTGGTTGGAGGGCTATACCCCTCAAAACTCCTTCACCCCCTCTTTTATAACTAAACATGGTCTTAATACAACCCCATATTCCTCCTAATTAAAGTAAGTATCTACGGATGTCATCAACATGCTCATGTTATCATATTTAAAAATAGCATATGTGTATCCTCTTAACATATTTGAAGTGAAATTTGTGCTTCAAATATAAAATTAAAGTGCATTATTTATTCTGTATAACAGAGGCAAGCTATGGTATAGGGTTTGAATCTTTGTACAGATTCAATTGCTTCCTTAAATATGTAACATCTGTACCGTTGCTACAAACCTCTTCACTGCAAAACCTCCGCCACCTATAAAAGTGCAGCTACACTTACCCCGTTTAACCGGGAAACCAGCGCCCCTCATGGGTCCTCCGAGCACATCAACACTCCGTCCACGTTAAACAAGAAAAATAAGACTCTTTCCTCGGAATGTTACGTAGTTCGGCTGACTACCCCCGAGTAGCGGACGCTGCGCAGGCGCTAAAACTTGGAGAAAGAAGCGCTCTCGGTGATCACGTGGTTTTCCCTACCCCCCGTATTATCTCCCTATTGATGTTGAGCGCAGGCGTCAAATGAGGGTAACTCACGCTAGTTTGCTGATAGTGATATAATTGAACCTTTGTCTCCACCCTCCCATATTTTCCTCACAGTGCAAATCTGAATATAAGCGTGTACCCGGCAAAGAGCAGTCACTCTTTGATGCGTTTAGGATGTAGGATCTTTCTACATGTAAGTCTACGTTATATTGGAAAAGCATTATATAATTTGTAAACTGGGGAACCGTTAAATTGTAACTTACTTATGTAGAGACCGTTGGGATTTGCTTGGGGATTTTTTTTTAATAAATAGTTTTACTAGTTTAGTTTTGTTGGGTAATTATATTTGTTATGAATTTAGGCTTTTTTTGGACGTATCTCTTTAAATTTAGATTTTATGATAATATAATTTATTCAAGTTTTGTTATTTACTTTTGTAGGGTATATTGCGCTATTATGATTGGGATCCTGCCTTACTGCGTTAGTCGTTTTAAATGAAACGTATATATATATTGCTGCTATTGAGCATAGCCCACAATCTAAAAACATAATATTGTTAACATTTGTATTATGAAAATAAAACAGCCTCAAGGCCAATGTCTTCTTCTATTCGGTTGTTACGCTTTTACATCTAGCATACCCTTAATCTCCCATTAATGTGTATAATTAAATATTTCATTTTGTTGATAGTTAAACATCTTAGTTCAGGTACTTGGGCTTTTGCATATTTGAGTGTGGATCAAATAAAGGTCCCTGGAGAACCACTTTATTATTGCCCTTTGTATTGCAACACCTTATCTACAGAGAAGGGTTGATATCTACCAGATGTTGGAAGTTCGTTGTTTTAATCGTGTGGTCGGACCATAACCGTGGGCTATTAGCGCTTTGGACCTACCGGCTGTAGCAGGGTCCTAAGACCATCCATCTTTATAAATGTACTTATGAAATCCCCAATCGGATTTTGAACTGGAACTTTTTGGGTGACTTTCAGAGGTGATTTTGTCTGGTCCATGGTCACTTTGGATATTTCTGACAGTAACAAAGCTATTGGTTTAATTATTTATTATTACATATATATGTGTATATATTTATTTATATATGTATAAAGAGAGTGATAGCATGTGTACATTGCACCTTACTATCCGTCCTGGCTATATATACATCTTTATACTAATATGGTAGAGCTGAGAAAATTAGAATTTAAAGGGAATTTACCTACATTTGGGTGGAAAATAGTTTATTAAAAACCTTTTTCATCCCACACAGCCAGGATTTGAACCCCATCCTCTTCTTTACTGGTAGATTATATAAGACGAGACTAACGTATTTGCCCGCATGTCCTCCTATGCGGATGAATCCATGTATTTTATTTCAAATATAATAAATGTATTTTAAATTTTAGATATGAAATAGATTTAACTTGAAGGGAGTAGTTTACTTGAGAATAATTGAGTATACTTTAGTGTACGCGAGTGTACGTGAGTTTATTTGAGCATAAATTGATTTTCGAAACAAAACAAAAAAAATCATAAGATGTAGAATAAATTTGTAAGCGAAATTCAATGTTCAAGCAAATTATTTTTTATTTTCAAGGCAATATTGACACAGCTAATTAATTATTTAATCAGTTTTAATATGAGTACAACTAACATTCTAAGAAAATACAAGAAAATTTTGGTTATTTTTAATCAGTAGAGTATCTAATGGTATAAATGCATTTTTTGTAGAACAAAAAATAATTTCTTTATTTTTTTTACATTTATAGAATAAATAAATTAACAACTGCAAAAATAACATTTTTTTTAATCTTGGGATTCCGATACTGAGAGCCTCATATGTTTATTTTGTTTTTTTCTGTCAAACCAACAGTTATCATAAATATTGGATTGGTATGGAAAAAAAATTATTTAGCAGTTGTTTATTATTATTATTATTATTATTCATAATTTGATATGAATAATAGATATTCCTGTGAGATAAAAATTAGAAAGCGCAAATCAAATTTGAGTTTGATGTTGAATATTTTTATTTATTTTTAAATTCAAGCAAAGAAAACATTTTCTATTCCAAGATAAGATCATTCATCCTTTTATAACCCTCAGAGGTTGTATAATTATCTAGAAGTTTAAGTCCGGTCTAATTTAAGGTCCATCACACTTTGTACATTAGATGCTGCAATCATCTAAGAAAAAACAGGTTTAATTATATTAAACTTGAACTTTATTTAAAGTTGTATATATTGCTGATAAATTATTTATATTTTATTGTAAAAACAAATTATTGTTTTAAATAAATATCATTTTAGATTTTCTATAATATTTAAATCGCTGTAAAATATTATCCAAACGCTTTATTAAAGTTTTATTAATAAGATCCTAGTAAAACCTCAATAAATATATTAAAATTATTAATAACGCCATAAAAGTTCTAAGAAATTGTTTATTATAAAAATAAAGATTTTTTTTTAAATTATTAGAGTACAAATGGTTTTACCAACAACAACAAAATCTCAGATAATTTTTAAACTCTTTAAACGGACACGTGCACATGAAGCTTTTGCCAAATCACTGATGCAAGTGATTTAACATAAAAATTCAGCTTGAAACTTTATTTTCAATTCTTAGCAGTACATTCAAATTTTGATAAGAAAATGTTTGTACAGTCACAAAAGTTACATAAACTATTTTCATATATATTTACGTTAAGTCATCTGATCTTCAACTGTAATTTCTCAAAGATAATACAATTTTATATATTAATAAAATACTAATATTGAAATAGTCAAAAGAAATTAATCAAACTAAATTTTAACGTGACATTTTTATTCTTTAAGTTTATCCCCGAGAGAAAGAATTAAATGTAATTTTTATTACATGAAAAGTTACCATTAGTAATATATTTTATGTAATGGTCCGCGGACCACTGGTTGGTCAACACTCATCAGAGATTGACTTATTTATTTTATATATGTCTTATTTTTATAAAAGGAGTGTGTATGGTGTAAATTTTACCTATGTCCGTTATAAAAGGAGTGTATAGGTTTTAGATTAGACATTTGTCCGTTATAAAAGGATTGTGTAGGTTTTAGATGAGACATTTGTCCGTTATAAAAGGATTGTGTAGGTTTTAGATGAAATATTTGTCCGTTATAAAAGGAGTGTGTAGGTTGTATATGAGACATTTGTCCGTTATAAAAGGAGTGTGTAGGTTGTATATGAGACATTTGTCCGTTATAAAAGGATTGTGTAGGTTTTAGATGAGACATATGTCCGTTATAAAGGGATAGTGTAGGCTTTAAATGAGACATATGTCCATTATAAAAGGAGTGTGTAGGCTGTATATGAGAGTTCATCGACTGTGTGGGTTTGGGTGAGGGCTATTTAAAGAAGGTGAGGAAACCAGATAAACTATTTTTCTTAGTGGAACTTTTTTGACAGAGAGAACCAGAGGGTGGAAAGGAATGGACCGGCGGGTTATTGAAAGGATGTTTTCTTAATCGTTTGATTCGAGAGCTTAGCAATATTATGAATCATATATCCAAGAATGAATCCAAACCATCTGGGAGGTGGTTTTATTTTAGAAACAGCCACACGTTTCGACGACCATGCCTGGGATGGTGCTCAGGAGGATGTTGCTATGATTGTCGAAGTGGAGGATGGAGATGGATGACATCTTAACGGGGAGGCAGCACGGGCTCTTGTCCTCCATGGAGGCGATGTGGGTGTAAGGGTATTTCTGCAGGAACCCATAGGGGCATTCCCCGAAACAGCCGTGGGCCTCGTACTTCGTAGGGGCGATGATCCAGTCCCAACCTAACTTCTCGAAATTAAAGGTGAGCGGATATCTAAGGGAGGGCAGGGGATATTGAGATAATAAACGATGCACAGATTGTACTTTAATTTTTGAGATTTTTTTTTCATATAGAGAAATTAATGTAGTGAAGAATCTTTTCAACATCAATATTAAGAGGGACTATGACATTTTATATCCCCTCAAACTCAAAAATTAGGTTTTACAACTATGTATATATGTTTATCTCTCTACCAATCCATCTATCTAACCCTTTGTATGCCTGGATCCCTTTATCTGTTTGCATTCCTTTGTCTGTCTGTCTGTCTGTCTGTCTGTCTGTCTGTCTGTCTGTCTGTCTACCTGTATCCCTCTGTATGTCTTCATCCCTTGGTATCTCTCTCTATCTATGGACTACAGCTAAAACAGTTTGATGAATTTAGTTGAAAATACATATTTAAATGCTATCTGGTCATACCTCCAAAAATAAAGTTAATTTAACTTTATCTCTAAAATTAAGGGTTGTTTAATAATAACTTATTAATTTTTAATATACTTCTTTTTTTCTAAAAGACCTATAACAGTTGTGTTCAAAATAGTTTTGTGTGAAGTGTTGAACATTTTTTATAATTCTCTACCATTTTTTCTCTATAAAATTTCATTTAATAAGTCTACTGATGAACGATTTTTGAAACTTTGAAATAGTTCGAAAACAGCTCAAACGCTTTGGGGCTATTATTATAATTACAATATCCTGCATAATATTTAGTAATAGAATGTTCACGATCATAATACTTTCTCACTATGAGAAAGTAAAAAGAAATCAATGTGTAATCAATTGAGAAAATCTATCTGACACTTTTTACACAAAGAATATTGACATCAGACAAGGAATGTATGTGAATAATATTTTGGTTGATACGTTTTCTCCTGTAGAATAAGTCTAAGTATTGATTGTTGGGTTTGTCCTGATAAAATAATAAGTGGTGATGAATTACAATCCTGGATATGACCCATAGATCATACAATTCTATCAGCTACAGTGACAGGCTAATTTTCTTTTCCAGAATAATACTGGTGAATTTATTTAAAACTTATCTTCCTTGTTTTGGGTTCTTTGATTAGTGTAAGTTGACTCTGAAATTATTTGTGTGTACGTTCAACACGCGGTCTTATTAACGACTTAATATAAGGAATAAGGGTTAGAAGTGTAAATAATAGGAAATACACATACATTATTGTCGAAAGAGGATAACTACAATTTTGAAATCGTACGTGCCCATCCAGTGTACCAGGTGTAGGTGGTATCTGTAAGAGTTAGCTAGACTGCTGGTAACGGGCGGTCAGGAACACAGAACTAAGAGGAGGTTGTTTACCTGCAGCATCGCTTCTCGTCCTTGGTGCCGTCACAGTCCATCCCTAGAGAACGTCGAGATCGCCGCCTGTGTCTTCTCTTCACCGCGGATACTTCCAGGATCGGTGGCTGAAACACAACATCCGCGTGTTAGTGTCCTCTAGCTCTGCGCAGGCGCATACGGGCGTTTGGAGGGATAGGCCATAGACTTACTACTACTAGACTGAGCATTTACATTCAATTCCCTTGAATATAACTAAACTACGATACGCATTCCTAGCCACTGCCCCTAAGCAGACTTATTACTACTAGACCACGCATTCATAACTACTCTGAGCAGACTTATTATTACTAGACCACGCATTCATAACTACTCTGAGCAGACTTATTACTACTAGACAATGCATTCATAACTTCTCTGAGCCGACTTATTACTACTAGACCACGCATTCATATCTACTCTGAGCAGACTTATTACTACTAGACCACGCACTGTTTGCTGATACTTCTGCACAGACTTAATAATACTAGTTAAATGCATTTCTAGCCATTTCCTAAGGCAGTTGTACTAGAACTTATTTAGGCATGTATATTTACCGCCCATGATAGCTCTTAATAATCCTATATAGCGCATTTCAAGCCATTTCTAAATTCTGCTAGTAGATTCATTACCACTAGATCTCCCCTTTTACAGCCAATTAACCTGAACAAACCTATCGCAGATTGACCACTCTTTGTTCTAATCACTGACCCTAAGCATAACTTTTACCACCCTGACGCATACACCTATCCCCTGTCCCTGATAATGCTTATTACTAGAGGATCACGCATTACTAGCCACTGTCCCTGGGTTGACTTGTATGAAACAGATCATGCAATAATAGCTACGACACCTGATAATTACTGCAAGACCACGCATATTTAGATAATACCCCTGTGTAAACCTATCACTGATTGAACGCGTATTTCTAGCAGCTGACACCTTACAGACTTATTACTACTAGAAACATTCCTAGCCAATCATCCGGAGAAAAATTATTTCTAGTACACCAATTATTTCTAAACCTTTGCCCTGAGCAGATGTGTTACAGTAATACCAGACCAAACCATTTTAGTCATTACCCCTGAACATACTAATTAAAAACAAACGATGTGCATACTATTTTGTATCAATATGGGATGTTTCGGAGATTGAATCACCTCCAAATTTACTATTAAATGTGTATTTGTATTATTTCTCAATCCCTAAGCTATAGTAACTTATTGAAGTCAAATCATATTGCAAACAACTTCAACACAAGTTACAATGCTTAAAACTCTTTAAATTGCTTCAATAAAAATTCAATGATAAGCAAATCCCTTCTATTTCATTTTTAAGGACCTCCCTATGATACACTACATATAGAGTCTTCTCTCCCCCACCCCACCCCCGTTTCACACCCCTGCCTCCAAAATACTTGTAATATCCCTGGTTGCACGTGTGTTTTTAACGTCACTGTAGGTGGTAGTTTATAGAGGGGTCAACATCATTTTTGAAGGAGTACAAACTTATTTTGGCTCTAATCCTGCAATTTTAAATCTATACATTAGAAAATAAGTACTATTTGGTCATGTCAGTTATTTTAAATATCAATAAAAACATTAAAGAGCTTCTGCAAAATATTATTATTAAATAAAAAAAACAGAGTACATAGAACTCTCCCTTCCCCCCAAAAAAAATTTAAAAAAATTTATTCAATGTTCACTTGAACTCCGTTAAATAATCTCATCAATTATTATCATCCAACTCTTTGGCCCAAGCTTCGTTCCATCGTTCAGAAGGTATAAAAGGACTATGGTGAGTAATTACAAGTACAGGACAAAGATATAAACATAACTAAAAAAAATGTCAAAATTTAACTCACAGGACAAACAAAGGAATATTATAGAAGGTAGATTAAGCTCTTTTCCTTAAAAAAAAATCCCTTGGGGGAGTCAATTTCAAGAAACGGTACATTTTACTAACATAGATAGTGTTATTGTACGTTACAGTGACATAAATGACTATGAGTGAATTAAACTGTCTAACCTAATAAATTAGTTTGATGTGGATTAATATTAATTCTGGCTGTAAATCTAAAAATACTCATAACAAGCCAACCAAGTTAGGTAGAACAGTTTTAAAGCAGTTCTCCCCGAATCACCTGGCGTGACTCATCTAAGCTAAAGTCTCATTTTCATGTAAATATTCTAGTCTGACAGCTAGAAATTTTACTTGAGCTAATTTAATGTATTCATACGTCAATTTATGTTATCCGTATGCTGTCACCTTTGATATATATTATCAATTCCTATCAAATATATCCGTAAAATCTGTTAAATGGCGCGTGAACACGAGAATCAAACACGGGATCCTTAATTTTAAAAGCCAATGCTCTTCCACTGAGATATACAGGATTGTCCTAGTGTTCAGGGTCGTTCCTTACCCGTGGTTTTAAGGCAGTATCTGTGAGGGACGTGTGGAAATCATCGGCTAGTATGAGCTTTTATACGTCACGTCCAAAACATGATCTGCCTTAAGACCATGAATGAAGTATAACCTTGAGAACCGAAAGAATATTTGATATCCTAAAGGTTCACTAAGCAAAGGGTTCCAGCGGGTGATTTATCAAAATTTATAAACATAATAACTGATGCGTAAGATAAAGTTAATTTCAATCCTCCCGGTGCCTATAGTTCCGTAAGATTGATTGTATAAGCGTATGCTTTCCCCAGCAAACAAATATAATAGTTCTGAAAATTGAAAAATGACATTGACACGGGGATCGAACCCAGAACCTTTGGCTTCGTAAGCCAAAGCTCTAACCACTGAGCTATCTAGGAATCGTCCCCTTTCCCAGGGCCCTTCATTCTCCACACATATTTCATACACATTCATAGCCTACGATTTTCCGCACGTCCATCATAGACTCTGCCTAAATATATGAGTGAAGAATGATCCTCGGCATGGGAAGATTTCAGGGTAGCTCAGTGGCTAGGGCTTTGACGTACCAAGCCAAAGGTCCCGGGTTCGATTCCCGTGTTCATGTGTCATGTTTCAATTTTCGGAATATGATATCTAAATGGAGTAATGCTCACTAAAAAGCATAAATAATAGCTTTGGCTATTTTACTCTTAAATATTATATTCATATTTTCTTAAGAATTTCCCCTTACAATAATTCTACTAAATTATGTGTAATAAAACAAATTACCCTCACCTGTGGACACGCTGACTAAATGTCGAACTCATTTGGTCTTGTTTACTGGGTTGGAGTTCGAATCCAAGGTGGGTGTACCAACAAAGGATTTATTTTTTACTTATAGCTTCTCACTCTCCCTCCACGCACATTTAATATATAATTTTTCAAATTCTACTTTTCAAAACACTATCACATTAGCGTGGTTAGTAAGTTATTATCACTTTATTGAACAATTTAACATGTGCAGATTTACTACTAGACATTATTTGTGGGTGACCTGGTGGTCTAGGGGTAAAGGTGTCGGACTTCTGTGCTGGAGGTCCGGGGTTCAATCCTCGGTCCCGGCACAGATTTATCTGATTGTCAAACCCTTCCTTCACCTCTGACAAGACGTGTAGGCCTATTGATCACAACTTGTGAATGTGTGGAATGCCAGGCCTCCACCGTGGTTCGGATTCCACGTTAAACTGTAGGTCCTCCATTTCGTCTCAC
>CABFVX010005054.1:0-30355 GCA_902151425.1 Timema shepardi
CCATAAACACAGGGTTTTTTTTTCGTCATAATCACGTCACAAAGGTTTGTTTCACTTCCGGATCAAAGCTGTGCAAATACTACTTCAACACACTTAAGCTGTCTAAGTCACTTAGGCACCATTGTACAAAATAGAAAAAGAGGGAAGAAAATGAAAAATTCATTTTGTGAGGCCTCTTGTTATTTCTGATAACCCTTCTCCTCTTCCTCTGACGAGTTTACACACTTTACTATTTGCGCCTTGAAAATATTGTCTTACTTTTTAAAATTAACTTTTTCATTTTTCCCTTTTCTAGACAGACATTTGCTTCCACATACTTATTTAGTCTACATACTGCAGGAAGATTCTTACATATCATTTTTGTGATCAAGCTAAGCTCTTATTAAATCGAGATAAATAACTTAATTACCGGTTAATATTTTAATCCACCCTGATTCCAAAAATAAAATCTACTTATTATCAAAAATGATATCAAACTATATCATATTTTATTTCACTTGTAGATGATTTATAAAAATTAAGTTAACTAAAAAAAATGCTTAAAGTTAAAAATAATAATGCTATGAAGACTATTTTTAGAATTATTTAAGAATTTTTGGTTAAAACTCGCTGAATAGATTATAAATTATCTGCCTCGGTGGCGTATTATTATTATTATTATTATTATTATTATTAGCACCGGGTCTTACTACCCATTCAGGTTATACACACTTACACTAATGTGTAATGGTAGGGTGATTGTGAGATGAAATGCAGGACCTACAGTTTAACGTGGAATCCGAACCACGATGGAGGCCTGGCATTCCACACATTCACAAGTTGTGATTAATACACGTCTTGATCAGAGGTGAAGGAAGGGTTTGCAATCAGATACATCTGTGCCGGGACCGAGGATTGAACCCCAGACCCCCAACACAGAAGTCCGACACCTTATCCATAGACCACCAGGTCACCCTCGGTGGCGTAGTTAGCTAACACTCTTGTTTCGTGTTGGGCTAGGCTGCCGAGGATGGGGAGATTAAGGTTTGAATCTCGCTCGGATGAACTAAGGATGGTTGTTCCTAAATTGTTTTCCACTCTCCCTCCACGTAAATAAGGGTTTACTTCCTCCATATTCATCCTTCTCAGTTTATAACTCTTTATCAAAATTATTACTTAAGCGTATACATCGAATGGGCTGTAAGATGCGGTGAGATGACTTCACAGGCAGGCAAAACCCTTTAGGGTACTATCTATTTAAGCTCTTTTTAGAATAACAGAACATAGTTATGTGTTAGTTGACTAATTAGTTGAGCAGCCCTTGGAATTTTTTCACAACTTAATACAGTTTGTAACATTTTTCATTGAAGTTTCACTACTAAAACCATTAACCTCAAGAATAAAGATTGTTTAGACACTGCAAATGTTGTGGGAAGATCCCTAACAGTGCTCATTTTGAGATGTGACTATTTTTACAGAAAGAGTAGTTTTACATAACATAAATAAAATATTTAAAGTAATCAGCTAACTAAGATTATTATTAGCACCGCGTCTTACTACCCGTTTGGGTTATACGCACTTACGCTAATGTGTAATGGTAGGGTGATTGTGAGATGAAATGGAGGACCTACAGTTTAACGTGGAATTCGAACCACGGTGGAGGCCTGGCATTCCCCACATTCACAATTTGTCTTGTCAGAGCTAACTAAAGACTTAAGCCAGCTCCACACTGCTTGGCAAACATAGGCCACCATTGAAAAATATGAGCAATGGCCTTAGTGTGGGACAGCCACTTGTAGGCATTTGCCAATACTTGCTAAATAACGAGGCACTTGCCGTCCACTGTCATTTTTCTGTCACAAGTCAAAGGCAACCAATAGTTGGCCCAGTGACTGGTCCAGGCACTTGGTGTAACTCCCACACTACTCAGGGAACATTGGACATCCTCACTAAGCAAAGACCAGAATATTGTATGTCTTGACGTTCCTAGCTCAAATCGCTTTAATCTTATTTTTTGTTGTTATTTTATGTTTTCTGTTTGCACTAGATGCTTATACTGTTTGCGTTTAGCAGGTATTTGTGTTTAATTTTGTCTTGAGTGTGTTATGAAATGGAAATAAGGTACCCTAAACACAAAACTATGTATGAAGAAGTTAAGAGTAGTTTTTCACTATCCATTTTTTTACACTCGTGAGTACAAAGAGAGAACATCGCAAGTTGTGTAAGTGTGGGAGACCCAGGCTTTGACTATAATAATTGGACAAGTACTTGTCCAAGTATTGGCCCAGCGATATTTGCAATGTGTGTGGGAGCCCCATTTGTTAATTGCCTAATATTTGCATAACTGTTGGACAGTACCCTCCTTGATATTTGCCAAGTAGTGTGGGACTGGCTTTAATAAGAGTCACATTTTTCATTGACGTGGACAACTCTTTGGTCGGTGAGCATTCAAAAAAGTTGTGTTATACAATATTAGCCTCTTATTTCAAGTATTTGCCTGTTTTCTGTGATTTCCCTCTGAAAACTTAAACAGATTATTATCAAAATTGGTAGGCCTAAACTACTCACCATAAGTTGCACACAGATAACTTATTATTGCCGGCAGGGCCGGAATAGTGGTTTGCTTTCGTGAATTTCACCCGGGTCAAAGCCCAGCCCATGACTAATTGTACTAGCGATTCTTTTCACATTAGTGTGCTTTCATTGGTGGTCACGTCACACGATCTAAGGCAGGCCTGTCCAACTAGCAGGCCATGGGATGCATTCAGCCCTTAGCAGAATATTTTGTGGCCCACAATGCATTAGAAAATCTAAAAAAAATATCATCCAGGAGTTCCTTGAACATGATCAGACTTAAATTGTGTAAAATTTATTAGATGTATTATTTGCTGTACTGTAATATACTTTGTATCAATTATTATAATACTTTTAATGTAATATATTAGTTAACTAAAAAAAACATTGTTAGGTCTAACTAATTTCCACTTGCGCACATTGTCTAGGAATATAAAATAAGGCTCGTAGCTAACTTAAAGTTGGACAGCCCTGATCTAAGGCATGAGGGTGCTTTTCCTGAATGTTTCCTACTCTACCTCCACCCAAAAGTGGGCACAATCTAATATAAGGATAGTATATATGGGTGGTAACACGCTCTGTACATAAATTAGTGGTTTTACAGTTTCTCAATCTACTTACAATTGACCTTTACCATTATATTATTATTAGTAATGTAATTTGCAACTATCTCAAATCAAGTTGTGTATCAGATTATTTTCGATACCGGAACTTGCACCTTGGATTGAACCAAATCAGTTAAGGCATACTTGTATTGATAGCTGATGAAGATAATCAAGTATTTAACTCATCATTTAACAAATAAAGATTTTATTTCATGATTTGACATTAATCTCAAATCACAAACACACACCACTTAGATCAGGGGTATTCAATATTTTTATGTTCAATAGCCAAAGTTTCTGTCTCTTGTTGGCTCATAGGCTACAATAATGTACCGACAACATTCTGATTGAATTAAGATTAGCTCATTCTTATACTCACACTAGTCTTCAACAGATGAAATTTCAAATTTCTCATGAAGTTAGTTTTTTGTTGATTTTTCACAGCTCAGGAGGTAGCGTGATTTTTCTTGTCTTCTAGAGCTATCCCATGCCGATTCAAAGTACATTAGTGTAAAAACATGTTACTTCTCTTTGTGTTAAAAGCAAAAGTATTTTATAAAATAAAGTAAAATATATATTTGTTTTATTAGTTGATTATGTAAAATACCATGTATTTGTCATTTTTTTCTTTGAAATAATTTTATATTTTTGGTGAGCCAGTGGGCTGCAAAAATGTTACCGCGGGCCACGGGTTGAAGACCCCCTGACCTAGGGGATACTATTTCTCGTGATGAGGCACCGCTCTGTGGCGATGACACCAGCCAACACCAAACAATGCCAACAAGAATACACCTCCAGAAGCAGACCTGATCTCAACTGTGATAGGATGTGGACACCAGTGCTGGACCATCAACATAAAATTAATATACTGCTCCTTTGTACAACTTTACTTAACCCTGGAGAGTTCCATTAGCTGTCTCAATAAGATAATAAATATAAGTTTAGAATAAAGGCATATCCATGATTGCAATCTGGTCACCAGAATAGAGACTACACAACTCTTGCATAGCAACAGCGGCTTTGTGCTTTGTTGCAAAAGTGAACAACTTTTGGTTCTTGCAGATAGGTAGTTATAATAAATGATAATTGTTTACCTGTGTGTAACAGCAATGCTTTCTAATGATTATTTTTTGTATCAATTTGTAATACACTCTCTTGGTACTAGAACCCAAATTTGTTTGCGAAATGCATGTTCTTTTTTTACATATCTAAAGGTTTGTGGAAATTATATACTTTGTAAGTCACACCTTTATAGACTATTTGGCTGGTGTTTGATAGTGCATATAAATGCATATTTTGGGGGAAAATGATTTTGCATTCATAATTTAAATTTTTAAGGTAAAAATGCATATTTTACTAATTTTTTTTCAATGTAAAATGCATTTTTACTTGTAACTGTCATATTAAATTATTATTTGTCCCTTTTATGTTATCGGCTAGTTACTAATTAATTAATAAAATCTCTGCAATCAATTGGGTATAAAATAAAAAAAAAGCATGCGAGTGTGTTTTGAAGATGGCATCGAGAAAAAGATCGAGTACATCCATAACCACTTCTCTAAATTACCTGAAATTATAACACAGTTGGAAGCACGAAATAATTCCTTGCAGTACTCACTTTCTCTGATAGATCAAATTTTGGTTGGATTGTCTTCAGAAAATCAAGGTGTTGCTAAAAATGGTATACAATAAGCTTGGTCAGGTGTTAAATAAAAATCTTGGTTACAAAACTGTTTGACAAATTAGCGAAAAGTTGTCTGGAGAAAAAACTTAAATAGCTACAAGAGGAATTCACTGAAGAATTGTGGTATTTTCATATGCACCCAATGAGTAGGGCTGCAATTCTCCCTGAATTATTTGAACTATTTGTGAATAATAGTATAATACTAATCATAGTATTAGCTGCTAGCTGCTTAAACACTAAAATAAACCATCCTCTTAAGCATTTACGATTGCTACACACTACAGCCTTATTCTACGCACCTGCCTAGCAATGAGGTAGAAAGTAGAAACGTAATAATATTTCTCTGTGCTGGGCTGTGGCCTAGAGCAATCCAGCTGGCTATCTGGCGGATGCGCTCGCGTTTGTCATTGGGTGGAGAGCTCCAGGGTGGGGTGAGGAGAGCGTCGCGTGATTTGGCGCTTGTACGGGCTGTTCTGTAATGCAGCCCAGACAGCCAGTTTCTGTGTCTTTAGCCAAGTGTTATGCGGCGCACATATCTTATTGTCAGGAGCTAAAGATGACCTTAAAAATACACTTTTAGGGCTTAAATTTTAAAAATTCCATAACCCCCCCTTCCCTCCCAACGTTGAAATCCACGAGCCGAGACTGCATGCATCTGTGGCATCATGCGATGTCCAAAGGACATTTTCATTGTATAAAAAAACATTCTTCAGTGACAGACAAGGGAGCTTCACAGAAGAAAATCTCATTACTTTCCTTATAAACTGTAACAGCCACGAATAAGGTAAGATTTTCCACAAAACAAATAATTTATTTGGTTTTTGTTAATTTGTTTTTGCATATTATGGTGCATACTTTTTAAATTTTTCGTGCATATATTACTATGTGATTGTGCAGACAAATTCGGGCTCTACTTATAACACTGTCACATTTATTTTATAAGAGAAAAAATATTTATTTAATAAAATATATAGTCTAATAAAAGAAATGATACCACCTTTGGTAAAATGTGTGTTATTAGATTACATTACATCACATTTTCACTAAATTTTAAATAATATATATATGTGACTATAAAAATGCAAATCAATTATATAAAAATATTCACAAATGAACTATGAAACTTTTAAAAATTGGCCAGCAAAGCTGCTCTATTAATTAAAAAATAAAACCACACATTTATGCTATTGCCCAAGTGTTTAGCTTGTCTGTTCATATTGGACTATTACATTTTGTACTGCTTTTCATGTATAGGTTAAACCATCAGTAGTCACGGTTTCGTTTGATAAACATTTAGAGCATGTTCTATAAGGTAGATATTATATAAGATATTTGTAAAATATATGTAAACATACATACATATTAGGTCAAAAGAAGAGCTCGACAGCTGGAAGTAAGCAAATCTGCATGAGTGACTCCTTGCATTTGGAATGTTTGAAACTAGAAATTTGACAAATGTTTCATAGTAATAGGATGCACAAGAAACATAGTCTAATTAGTTTCTTATCTTTAAGTATCATGAGACCTCCACTGCAAGTCATAAATAGTCTACCAAGCAATTACTAAACTGTCCATAGATAAAAATGACTTCCGTCATGCAGGTATAACCGTACAACAGTTGTGTAGCTACCGTATTGCAAGTTTGGCCGTAGACTTTGTGTTGATCAAATTATTTTATATTTCACACTTTCTAAGAATATACATTTGTAAAAGTATTGATACCTACTCTATGACAGTGGGTACAAGCTAATTTAGTCTGTTTTGCTGCTGACGAGTAGGTTGTGATTTGAATCTGTCATGTGTACCAAGATTATTTTTTCCTAAATAGTTTGAGAGATAAAAAAAAAATACAACAATGTTCTTTTCCTGCAAACTAATAAATTATTATTAATTTCATAATATAATTAATTTTTCCTCCTGATAAAAAGAGAACCTGCTTGCTAAGATGTATCGCTAATGCAAAATAGTTTTAAATCTTTCACGGTAAATTAATCAGACTGTGGACTCTCGAGATTGTTTACCAAATGAAGCAATATGAAACATAATTCAAATGAGGTAAATTTATCCTTTTTTGCATTTGATAATCTAATTGAGAATGACTTTGCAAGATCCAAGTCAATAAAGTTTTTCTCATTTTCCCATTCACGATATGAACAATTCTACTAAACCTTTTATCAAAAATATTAATTATCATACCAACAATTATAAAATGACAAATATATTTCGAGCATGAAATTATTACGTCTTAATAATACAGGACGATTTGAACAATATCACGAGCCCCGAGAACATACCCATTGTCAAGTAATGAAAAAAGAACCATTTGGATGGTGGGATTTTCTAGATAACATTACCTTGATGAAAAGTAGTAGATACAGTAGTTGATAAAGATTCATCATCATCATCAACTGTTTCCAGCCTGTGGCCGGGTCAGTTTAGTAAAATGCCTCCATCATCCTCTATCCTTCCACCATTCTTACTCCTTTAATTTCTTCCATTCTTCTCCTCTCACTTGAACATTTTCTACTATCTGCTTCTCTTATCTCTTTCTTGGCCTACCCTGCGAGCTTTTTCCCATATACTTCATTTCAATAATTTTCTTCGGCATCCTCTCTTTTTCCATTCTCATTACAAACCCATACCATCTCAGTCTTGCTTCCTCCACTATCTCATGTACTCCCTGTACCCCAACTCTCCCATGAATAATTTCATTCCTATTCTTGATAAAGACTAATACACCTAATTTAGCTGAAATATCAAAAATACAAAATTTCTCTGGACATAATATTTAAAAAATGTATTTGCTAAAGATAAGGAAATGGATGATAGTCAAGGTACATAGAGTGTAAGAACTATGACACAATATATGTACAAAAATCAGGATGGTTCACTATGAGAAGAAGGTTGAAATAGGGTAGTGCCCTGTAACCACTACTGTTCGACAGAGTAATGGATGACATATCTAAGGTCCAGAAAGACAACAACAAAGAGTTTCAGGTGATGGCCTTTGATAAGTTTTGGGATTAGGATGTGAAAGCCATGCAAAGAAAACTAGAAAAGTGGAATAAAGTAATGAATGAATTGAATTGAAGATCAATAAAGACGAGTGTTGTAACGTGGCTGACATCAACGGGACATAATATATATCTAAATATAAAAATAAAAAACACCACCCTGCAAGAAACAGAAACATTCATATATTTAGGAAGTGAAATACATATGGAAGGAGGAAAAGTTGATCACGAGATAACAAAGAGAATATAACAGGGAGGACAATTCTACCGGACAGTAAGGAACATAATCTGGAGTAAGTAATCACCTAAGAGTTGTAAGATCACTACATTTAAACATACTTCTTCCCGATATTATTATATGGAACAGAAACTTGGGACGATGTTGGCAAAAGATGTGAGCAGAGTGCAGGCGTCAGACTATAAAGTTTTTAAGGGGCAGTGATGTAAATACAAGAAGTGACAAAATTATAAATGAAGATATAAGACAACACATTGGTATTGGGGCAGTTAAAGATACAATTGAGACAGTAAGAAGGGGTGTATTTGTGGCAGCCCAATACACCCCTGATTGCTGTCTCAATAGTATCTTTAACAGCCCCAATACCAATCATTTATACCATTCAATACCATTAATTTATAATTCTGTTTCTTGTTGTCTTTACATCACTGCCCCCTAAAAACTTTAGTCTGATTCCTCCACTCTGCTCACATCTTTTGCCAATATCGTCCCAAGTTTCTGTTCCATAAAATATATATATATATATTAAAAAAAAAAATACTATTAGCTATTGTCTAAAAATTTAGGAGCATTTTTGTTCATGTCATTAGAAAGTAGGAACTGATGTTTAAAGTGGAATGAATATAAATACTTCATCCCACACTGAAACATATCTTCAGTGGTAGTTATGAATGTGTGTTGAAGGCCCTCATAATTGTAATCCCGACTCTCGGGCCGCCTAGAACATACCAGTTCACCAAGGACAACCAAGCTAAAATGGTTGGGACATGTAAAAAGAATGGAAACATTAAGAATTTAAGGAAAGCACTCAAACTGGAAATGAGTGGGAGTAGAATCATAGGGAGGGAGATTAAGAACACAATGAATGGACCAAGTAAGGAGGATGTGTCAAGAAGAGGAAGATAATGGAACAAGATAGGCATACAAGAGGAATGGAAGGACCAGACAAGATGGAGATACTTTCGTTGGCAGCTAACCTGACAGGTTGTTAGAAACGGCTCATGATGGTGATGATAATGATTAGCAACTAGTACTGCAGCCACTGCTTGGGTACAAAAATAGTACACACATCATAAAACCTATAAAATTCTATGAAAAGTATGGGATTTTTAAAATATAACATTTTTGTCAAATTGAAAGAACTAAAAATAACAATTAATCTAGCAAATAGATTTAAATGTAGCACAAATGAATAGTTCTGGGAAAAAAAAGTGTTTCAATTAAATTTTAAGAATGTTAAAAATATTAGCGTAAATCTTGTTAGTTATAAAAACAAAGAATTTCAATGTATTAAAAATATTGCTTTATTATCAACAAGTGACTCGCAGCAAAACATACAAATATGACATTAAACTTGGATAGTATTATATAAAGGCCTGGTTACATACAATAAGACATAAATATATACACACCCATAGCAAAAGAATTTTATTTAACAAGTTAAATAAATGACTAGTGCAATATAAAATTAAAAAACCTCGAGGTTTTACAATGCAAGAACTATTAGGTTAGTGATTCATTGGAACAAATTGTCAAGGACGTTATTAAAATTACAATGAATTAATGCACTTGATGTTGGTTATAAGTGTATCTTTTATAATTTTTGTAATATAAAAGAACAAACACACCAGAATTCAATAATACAGAGAAGTATGTTTCTCAAAAGCTCTTATTGTTACTAGTGGATGGCAAAGTCTCTTTGCAGTGCCCAGTTATTTATGTCTTAAAAAGTGAACTTTACCACCTACATCGATGGCATGAATGTAGTAGATAAATATTTATGCTGGTAAAGCCCAATGTAATTTTTTCAGGAATATAACTTTTTTCCAATTTAGTTAAGCACCTTTAATCTTTATACACTTTCAAGTACAATACATAAACTTGTTAAAATGAAAGGTATAGAAAAAGAGGGATGGAAACAAAAACTGATAGACTCAACATAAGGTTAAAAAGAAAATCAGCTGCGAATGCCCAATCACTCGATTTAGATTTTGCTCGATTGGAATTCAAGGAGTGTGAAATGTGCAATTAGGAAACAATAAAACTAAAAGTTTGGGGGGTGGGTGTGAGGGGAATACTGGTCAAGAATGTTAAGAGCACACTTAATATATTCCTTCCTTTGTCCTGTAGCTTATTCCAAGAGGAAGGAGAATTTTAACTCAACAGTGAAAATATCTTTTCACATATACATGATATATTTTTGCTATAAAAATTAATGATGTACTTGTAACATTCTAGGCAAAATTGGTAGACTAATTGAACACTACATAAATTGAAAAATAAACTTTGGAAGTATTATTAATATTGTAATTATTGCAAAAACATATTGTTTAAAGTAAGTATATTTTCACACAAAAGTGTATTTGAAAGTGCAAGTCTTAAAAGATGGCTTTAGTTTGAGCACTTTTCCTTTCAATTGAAATGAAGACCTGCCATGGGGCTCATATGGTCTTAACACATCATTCTCGACTTTAGCCTTTATTGTCAGTGACAGGGAGATCGGGGCTCCAATACCGATAGGGTGTACTAAGGTTTATCTCTCTCCCTCCATGCAAATGTGTGTACATTTCCTCTACAATCTTACCTTTCTCATACATATTTTTAGTGTATTTAGTGTAATAGCTCTGTCCATATTTAAATAGGGGTCTGCAAAGCTTCAATAATATTGATATTGGTTCAATTTTTTTTATTATTCTATTCGCTAACCATCATCAAAGCAAAAAAATCGATAAGGTTTTAAGTCATTGAAAATCCCACATTATGTCTAAAATATGTTAGTATATTTTAAATAACAATTCCTGTGACGTAAAGTAAATGCGTATTAATTATTACCATAATGTCCGGAAAATAAGCTGCATTTTTTTCCCAAAACCGCCTTTATAAAACCTTTGCATAGGCTGTAATCACACCATTGAATAATATGATGTAACAAATGTATAAGCGTTGAGGACTTAAGATTTAAATTGAAATAGTTAATAATCACCTCAACCTCGTGATCATGTTAGAGAACTGTGTTCATTGTATTTTTCTATACATGTTTCCTGTACCTTCTTCCAAATATAACAAAATGTAGTAAAGAGAGGTCTTTCTTAAAGAGATACGTTCAAACCTAAAGTAACTCAATGTGTTAATAGTGTGTTCAGTGTGTAAAATATAATCCAGTATAACAATTAAATATACAAGTTTATTAAAAACTTATGCTTGTTGTTGGTAAATTATGTGTATTTTGGTACATCACATCTTGATACCTGTCCAGGCTACCTACAGTAAATGGTATAAAAATCCATTTGGCAACACAGCTTGGTGTGAGACTAGAGATGTCAGAGTTGTACATACACACACATATTTTGCTTTGTATAAAGATTAAGGGTAAGGAATCTAAAAATGTACTAGCATTTAAAAATATTCAGACCTCACCACAGTGAAATCATGAATAATGGCACACAATTTATTTTAATATTAGTTAGGCCAGAGAATTATATATTTGAGTTAAAAGTATATACATAAAAACAGTCTTAACCTATACAATTTTTTTAAACTTTAATAACAAATAATGTTTGTTGTTATGCCATAACAGTAAATGGCTGGAATGTTAGTTTGAAAATAAAAGTGATTTATTAATTTTAAAGATTAAAATTACCTGTTTTATTGAAAGTCTCTTAAAACCAAGGTAGTATAGACGTTTATACGAAAACAGTGTGGAAACACAGTAAAATAACCGTTTTCCTAAGTTTCTACCCAGCAATTTTACATTTTTTTATTCAATACATATCTTGGTTAAACTCCTTGATTTGAACAAGTTTTTTAAACCTTTTATTTCACAATAAAATTTCTTAACCTAACAAATCCATTAGGTATATGTTTAATAGTTTATGTGCCTTTAATACACACAATAATTATTTTTTGAGCTTTAATATTTTTAAATTACAAAGTAATAATTATACATTATGTACATATAGATAGTTTTTATCACAGTGTTTTTTCCCCCGCAACTCTATTGCATAGGATTATGTTAATTTCAAAATATCTTTTTATTTATAGTAGTAGATTATGGAATAAGCATTTAAGTTTAAATAGTGCAAAAATACATCACTAAGAATTTAAACAAAGAAAAGATAAAACAAACTATATAAAAAATGCCGTTACTCAGTTGAATTTTAACATGGCAGGATATGTGTTCAAAGAATATTCTTCCCTTATGCATAGACTAAATTACACAAGCACTTAAATTGATAGCTGTTCAAAAAGCCATGATAGACAAGTAAAACAAAGTAATAAAATCTTAATATAAAATATTACAATAAAAATTAATATAATACATATTCCCATGAAATTGTAAATTTATGCTAAAATGTTACACATTTTCACTAGATAATATTTAACATAGTCTATGTGCATCTTTATTTACTAAGACAAAATTTTATAAGAAAGCAGGCACCTGTGCAAAGTACACCACTGTCCAATTCTAAGAGATAGACAAAGTTAAAGTACAGAAATCAACATTCTTTACTGAAAGTGTAAACATTATTGATTATTAATTTCTACAATGGATATTTAAGAGATTTCAAGATATTAATTGATACACTACCCTCATTAGATTAAAAAATTAGCTTAAACTAAATGAAATCACAGGTTAAATAACACCATAGTGAATATAATATTGTATTTAAAAAATTCTAAACTAAAATAGAGGTAAATGGTTCTCGCACAAAAAGATTAATATTTTAACTAACACAAAGAAGTTATTATAGTTTTTACAGTATGTTGACACAAGCAAACATCTGGGACTTCACTCATAGAGAATGACATAGATCATACTTCACCCATTTACACACTAAGAAACTTAGCCCGAACATGATCTGGGCTCTAAAATGAATTCAGAAACAGAATTGGGCCTAAAACAATCTTAATAATCCTTATTCCATCCATAGTTTATATTCTGATGTAATTTAATGTCAGAAAAATTACCAAATTATTACATCTCTTAATATCCTTCAACCAATTCACAACTTTTTTTTGGCTCTAACTAATGATTCTTCCAATGCATCCTCTACTGAGCTGCCGAGACACACCCTAACCAAACCAACTTCCCGTAACGAACTATCAAGGCTTAGTTGGATAACACTTCATTAATTACTTTTAAGAAAAACATGTGAATATTTTTCCTGAGCAAACTAGTTTTAAGAAATACCCTTTGTATTTTTCTAATAACTTATCACTGAAACTTTAGATTTATCTTTGTTTTTAAGAATTCTTATACCAATGAGTAAAAATAAGAGGGAGAGAGAAAACACAAGTAGACAAAACCTCTTCTGCTCATTTACTCAAGTAGCACTGCTGCAGCTCATCCCCAGAGTAACTTTACCCTTTCTACAACACGGGTAGTGCCCCTCAGGCAGCTCCCCAAACTAACTAACTTGCTTACAAGTTGTGCCCCTCAGGTGGCTCCCCAAACTAGTTCACTTGCTTACGGGTAGTGCCCCTCAGGCAGCTCCCCAAACTAACTTACTTGCTTACAGGTAGTGCCCCTCAGGTGGATCCCCAAACTAACTCACTTGCTTACAGGTAGTGCCCATAAGGTGGATCCCCAAGCTAACTCACTTGCTTACAGGTAGTGCCCCTCAGGCAGCTCCCCAAACTAACTTACTTGCTTACTAGTTGTGCCCCTCAGGTGGATCCCCAAACTAGCTTACTTGCTTACAGGTAGTGCCCCTCAGGCGGCTCTCCAAACTAATTCACTTGCTTACGGGTAGTGCCCTTAAGGCTGCTCCTCAATGACTATGGAAATTTCATCTACTAATTTACCCTTGGTTATTAGACTTTAATAATCCCCACACAGACTAGCTCTACAGACTATGCCAAACTCCAAGAAGAACGGAACCCAAGGCGGCAACAAGAAACTCTGCTTTCCTGTTCAACCTAACACGAACCACACTACCTACTTTAACTCATTATTCCTAACTATCAAAGATCCTTTCCCCTCTAACCACTCAAGGAAATACAGCCTCAGTCAAACCAATACATCTTTGGCCAACCTTTTAACCCCAAAAAACCCATAATCAAAGGTCCATCTTCAGGACCTATGAAACTCAAGAACTGAAACTTTGCAGCTGCGAAGTCACCCTACCAGCACTCCATCCCTTGGGAAGACAAGACCTGGTACTTCACATCCATCCTACGCCAGAATTGCTTCTAATCAAAAGAAACCTAATTACATCATTCAAAATCATAAGATCACAATCCAATTATTTCCTACACACTACTGAGGCAGATACATATGAGTCATATCAAACTCATGTAACAAATGCAATAAAAACATTCGTACTAAAGATTTAACAGTTAAATCAACAGCAACCCA
This sequence comes from Timema shepardi, assembly GCA_902151425.1. NCBI lineage: Eukaryota > Metazoa > Arthropoda > Insecta > Phasmatodea > Timematidae > Timema > Timema shepardi. The sequence goes on from CABFVX010005054.1 coordinate 14,453, forward strand.
TTTTTCAGACAATAAAAGGCAGTGAGATGGTGTTAGTTGTTTGCAGTTTAGCTAACTCCCCTTAGAAGGGATTATATAAACAATACCAAACTATTAAAATTGGGTTTCTTCTTGTTAGGGGAAATTAAAGTATTATATAAGCACATTTTTGGCCATTTTGGACTCTTGAACCCTTTGGTAAACAAAAATAAGCATCCACCAGACACCCCCCTTGCCCAGTTATGTTAAAATCGAAGTCTTTTTTTTAATTGGCTCACACTAATAAGCATTATTTTTTTATGCAATTTATAATTTGCTGGTAATTATTAACATAGAGGTGTAAATTAATTAAAGATAGATACGGTTGTAAACCATATTTAAATTTATCTTACTAAACAAGTACAGTAAAAAAGTTATAAATTATGTATATATATATATATATATATATATATATTTTAAATTTACACTTCATTGAAATTATATAAAAAAAGGATTATTAGTTAATAGGCCTACATCAATCATTATAGTTATAAAAAATCTCTAAACCACTTTTAAATTGATGAACAAGGTCCTTGAATCCACATCTCGACACTTTTGATTATTGTTGTGTGTCCATTTGGGGTGGGTGGGTCACTGCACCATTCTTGCCCATCTCTCTATCTCATGAAAGTATTGTTCTGACTCCCCCCGTCACCCCTTGTCAGCATAAATAAGCAAAGCTCGAACCACCCTAACCCCCTAAGATGCTTATGTAATACTTGAACGTCCCCTTACATAAAACTAAATTACTTTTAAAATGGTCAAAAAGAATAATCCATTCAATCCAAAATTCATGACCAAAAAAAAATCCTGATGTTCACCTCTTGGTTTTGTCCAATTTATATTTAAAATACTATAGTAAAGGTTTAGTTGTTATGGTCAAAGTAGTGATAGTGACATGTATTTTGAATGTTAAGTCTAAATAAAACAGGTTTAATAGAACATATTGTTTTTTAACCTGGAATTAAGGAGGAACAAAGTTGGAAGGAAAGAGGAAGATGTGATGCATAAATAACTCGGCCACACGCTGGAAACGTTCATTAATGGTGATGATAAATTAAGTACATGTGAATTTCCAAGTCCAGTTTTATCCCAAGATTATTCTCATTCATGTCCCAAATTTATTAATCAATCTGGTATATTAGATACTGACTAAAGAAAGTTTTCCTGCAGTTTTTTTATTTACTTTTATTTAAGGAATAAAATAATTTATTTTTATCAGTATATTAGTTGATCTGACAAACTTCACTCATTTTATTGTTTATGTTTGTTCAATCTATAGACATTATAACAGTAAATTGTGAAGATAAATCTTATTGGCTATCATTACATAACCATGTTTAGAGATCAACACAAAACTAAACATCAGCATGTGTTAAATAGTTCCTTATTTCTGGAGTCGGACAAGGTATTTGCGGAGATACACAATGTAGTTGATCATAGCAGCCATGAGAGCAGGGTCCAAAACATACTGGGGTATCCACCCTCGAAGGTTCGTATTAAGGAGCCACTCGACGATACATTGATCATTATGACCAGCCACAGGACGAAATACCCAGCAGGTTGGACCATTCTCGCCCCTTTTAAATGAAAAAAATTAGGATTAAACATCAAATCTAAATGGCCAAAATACTTATTTAACCTAGTTTGGCTAATTTATTGAGTAATCTGGAAAAAAAAGTATCTTAACCTCTTTATCAATCAGAAGAATGTCCAGCTAAACAGTATTTTAAAATTCCCTGACTTTTCCAGATTTTCCACAGCCAATTTACAAATTTTCCTGTCACTATAAATTACAAATATGATTTATTTAGATTGTAGCTTGATGTAATAGTATTTTTATATACATAGGCAGGCCCAGGCTTATAAATGGGCAGACTGGGCAAATGACCAGGGTGCCATACTTTAGGGGGCAAACGAGAGGACAATATTTTTTAAAAGGAAAAATATTTATTTAATTTACACAAGAACTAAAAAATGACAAAATTACACTACTATTTTTTGTTGTCTTTCTTCTGCCTATAAAAATGCAAAATGCATAAATCATAGTCGATTTCCTGCTATCCAAGCATTCTAGTGTACTAATTTGCAAACTAACCCTTAGTTACTTTCATTCTCGTCCGCCTGCCTTGGCGTTTCATCCTCAAGGTTGACGATTCATTCCCAGGCTCGTTGTCAAGTGTTTCATACATAACCTCTTTTCAGGGATTCTATGTTTATTTTAAGTGACATGTTTCCAAGTTTTAGTCTTTAAATATGAGTAGGAAATTAAGTGGTGACAAGTCCAAAAAGAGTGCTGCTAAAAACACAACGGTGAATTTGAACTATTAAGAAAAGTGTCAAACAGAGAATCTTTTCTACATCAATTCCAACCTCATCGACTACTTCTAAGTGTCGAGAATGCCCTGTAGTGCTCATTGTACAAGAGCCCTGTGGGGCTGGTATTTGCAGTTTTTTATATTGTGTGTATGTGTTTATGTAAATGTATATAGTGATGTTCTAAATTAAATAAGACTTTTAAAACAAACAAATATATTGTTTTTATTTAATATGACCCTAAATATAACAACTATTAATAAATAATCAAAATAACTGAAAGGTTAGCTAATCAGTGTGCATTTTTCAATTATGAAACGTAGCTAGACAAGCTTATAAAAATTACAAGGTGGGAGGGGGTGAGGCGAATGAGATATCTATGTCCAGGGCACCAACCACATAAGCTCGGGGCCTGTACAAAGAGCCTGAATACCCTGAAATTGTGTCATTCTATGAAGGTGTTAAAGGGTATCAGCCTAAGGCAATGCGCTATGGGGTAGTATGATCTAAGTTAGATATCAATGAGATCATACTGATATATTAAAATATTACTTTACACCTGTACAATTTAGAATTGTTGTGAGACATATTCTTTATCAGTTTGTTCTTCTTATAACGTAATTAAATTATCACACACATGCATAAACATGACTCAGTTTAGGCTTAAAATGCACAATAAAGGGGTGGAAAGACAAAAAAATCACCTGTTGACTTTGATAATTAATATTAGTATCTTCAACTCTGTTAAAGAGATTTATGGTGTGTATTAACTGGGGAAAAAAGAAGTTATTTTGATTGTTGTAAATAAAAGTTGCGTATTTTTTGGGGGGAAATTTTTGAGAATACCAGAAATTTGACCAAATTCCTCAACCTTTCAATGATTTTTCCTTGATCAGGTAAATTCCATGTTTTCCAGGTTTCCCAGGTCGCTGGACACCCTGTTAATGTAAATAATGTGTCAAATGGACTAAAACAAAGTCATTATAATTTATGGCCCAACTAAGGAAACCTGCTTCGATGGCCGCACGGTCTAACACGCTACTCTCGTATTGGACTAAAATGCCAAAGACAGGGTGATCTTGGTTCAATCCCGGTCGAGTGCACTGAAGAAGGTTTTTCCTAAATGGTTTTCCCACTCTCCTTCCATGCAAATGTGAGTGCATTTCCCCTAAATTAAGCCTTCATAATCCCTAAACCAATAGTGTAATTAGTACATAGGTGTACAGACCGAACGGGTACTAAGACGTGATGCTTAAAAAAACTAAGTAAATTTAGTAGTCTCACATTTACTTGAAAAATTTCATGTTACATTTTTAGATCTGTAACATCTTCATGAAAGAGTCATAAACACAATACCAAAGCTGCAACTCTTAATTCATATTCGAATTTTTAAAATAATCATCCTTATGATAAACTCTATCTCCTAGGCAGCCTGTGAAGGAAAGTCCAAACACTTTTCAAACATTTATTATAATATGTGTGTTTCTGATTATACTTACGTACGCCACCTAGCCCCATCTTGAACTAGTTATATCCAGTTCCCCTCATTTCCCATAACATAACAAAACATAACATAAACATGGGAAATGAGGGGAACTGGATATAATTAGTTCAAGATGGGGCTAGGTGGCGTACATAACATAACATAACATAACATAACATAACATAGAAGATAAAACCAACAACGCGAGCCTTCAATAAAACAAGGTTGAATCCAAATAATAAAATGTGTCCTATCTTTCAACACTTTCTGATATAGTTTACTATTTTGAGCATTGTAAATAATTTACGGTATTTATATTTTACCAGGGCTTTACCTGATGTAGTTGGTGCATGGGGGAACATCTGGATGTAAAACAGATACTCCAGCTGCAACATAGCAGTCCCCTTTCATACCCCAACACCGCAGATTGACAAAATCCCGGCTACTGACAATCCCTCCAGCTCCTTCGGCAGCCACTTGGTAACTGATGTCTGTGTGACCATCTATTACCTTTAAAATATTATTATAGATGGATAGATTATAGCATTACAACAAAAGAGGAGATTTTTATTTAAAAATTGACATCAAATGCAGTTTTTATCAACATTTTTATCTGACTTCAACATGAAGTAAGTTTATCTGTTATAAGTTTTTTTTTTCAGTTTTGTCACAAGTGTTGACACTGATGTGTCAATGTGCAAAAATGTAAGAAAATATTCTGGAAAGAAGAATGGAGAGAAGTGTGAAGGGAAGATGGAGAGAGGAGCAACATAGGTTCAGAGAGAATAGGTCGACAATCGATTTAATATTTGGAATTAGACAGTTGATGGAAAAGAGATATGAGTTAGGAAAGGTCTAGTAATGTCATTTATGGATGAAAAAATAGCTTATGATAGTGTGGATAGAAAGAAAGTATGGAAATCAATGGAGGAGGCAGGAGTAGACGTAGGAATGACAATGAGAGTAAGGAATATGTATGATAATAATGTGAGTTGTGTAAGAACAGAGAGAGGATGGACAGAGTAGTTCCAATTAAAAAATGGAGTCAAGAAGGTTAGTGCCCTCTCACCTTTACTATTTGTATTGGTGATGGAAATGATCATGAATAGAGTGGAAGGAGGGAAACTGGGTGAGGATATAATGAAAGCAATGATGTTTGTAGATGACTTGATGATATGGGGGAAAGGAAGAGGAAGTACAGGAACAGCTGCAGGAATGGAATGAGGAAGTGAGAAAGTGTGAAATGAAATTTAGTTTGGCGAAAAGAGAAGTGATGGTGATGACAAGGCAGAGAACAAGGCCAAGAAAGGCGATAGAACTGGATGGAGCAGAATTGAAAGACATAAATAGCGTGGGCAGCAGAAAAGATATAGTGAAACGAGGACAGTGGGGAGAGGTTTTCTACAGGTGTGTAAGAGGCCTACTATGTAAAAGAGAAGTGCCCCTAAAGTGTAAGGAAGTGCTGTATAGCACATATTTCATATTCATAGCAGTATAGTATGCAGCGGAAACTTGGACTTTGGATAAAAGGGAAACAAAGAATATGGAGGCCATGGAAATGAAGTTTTTGAGGAGCATGCTAGCTATCACCAGGAGAGATAGGATTAGGAATGAAGATGTAAGGTCTAGAATCAGGGTACAGGGGGTACATGAGATAGTAGAGGAAGTTAGGATGAGATGGTATGGACACGCAATTAGGATGGAAGGGGAGAGGATTCAAAGAAGAGTAAGGGATAATACGAAGTATGTAGGGAAGAGACCGCAAGAAGAGTGGAAGGAGGGAAACTGGGTGAGGATATAATGAAAGCAATGATGTTTGTAGATGACTTGATGATATGGGGGAAAGGAAGAGGAAGTACAGGAACAGCTGCAGGAATGGAATGAGGAAGTGAGAAAGTGTGAAATGAAATTTAGTTTGGCGAAAAGAGAAGTGATGGTGATGACAAGGCAGAGAACAAGGCCAAGAAAGGCGATAGAACTGGATGGAGCAGAATTGAAAGACATAAATAGCGTGGGCAGCAGAAAAGATATAGTGAAACGAGGACAGTGGGGAGAGGTTTTCTACAGGTGTGTAAGAGGCCTACTATGTAAAAGAGAAGTGCCCCTAAAGTGTAAGGAAGTGCTGTATAGCACATATTTCATATTCATAGCAGTATAGTATGCAGCGGAAACTTGGACTTTGGATAAAAGGGAAACAAAGAATATGGAGGCCATGGAAATGAAGTTTTTGAGGAGCATGCTAGCTATCACCAGGAGAGATAGGATTAGGAATGAAGATGTAAGGTCTAGAATCAGGGTACAGGGGGTACATGAGATAGTAGAGGAAGTTAGGATGAGATGGTATGGACACGCAATTAGGATGGAAGGGGAGAGGATTCAAAGAAGAGTAAGGGATAATACGAAGTATGTAGGGAAGAGACCGCAAGAGATACCAAGGTGGAAGAGATGGGAGAAACAAATAGGAGCAAATGTGCAAGTGAAAGGAGTAAGGTGGAAGAGAGTACAGGAGGAAGAATGGTGGAAGGACAGAGGGAGATGGAGGCTTTTTACTAAAGAGACCCGACCACAGGCTGGAAACATATCATTATTATGATGATAATAATGGTGTTTGATAAAGGTTATAAGGCCTAAATATTAAAACTAAAGATGGTTCGAATCCACTATTTTATGAATCCGAATTTTATTTTACGTTTGAATCCAAATCTTTAATTTTGGGAAAAAAATTGTATGAACACAAGAGGAAATATAAATGCATCAAAATAATAGAATGATGGTTTAAATAGCCAAGCTACAATAGTTGTTAAGTACGGTTATAGCCATATTTGGATTTCATATTCTTTAAATTGAAAAATGAAAAAAATGCTGCGTTAGCTGATAGCTCGGGATCTTAACTGATCGCTTATATGTAGCTAACTATTTCTGCACATCCATCATAGACTCTGCCTTAAAATATGAGTGACGAATGACCCGGACACTGGAAAGATCTGTAGTGAACTTAACGACGTACTAAGCCTAAGGTTCTGAGGTCGATTCCTGTGTCCAGGTGTCATTCTTCAATGAATAACTTAATATAAAGTAAAATAGTATCTAACTGATAAAATGCATTCATTATAACATTCATAAATTCAGTTAAATGTTGAATTAATGATCTGAGGTTTGATTGTCAAGTTTTTCATAAGCATTTTGGGGCTAAGCCAACAATAAGCAGTGCTAGATTGTTTTTGAATCTTGAATCTGAGTGTCTGACACCTTAGCTCAGTCGGTAGCATGTCTATCTACTAAGCTAAGGGTCCTGGGTTCGATTTCCGGTAATTTATCATTGGTGAAATGTGGGTTTACTTTTTTACAGTGATAAGTAAATGACTGGGGGCTGAATGTTGTGCCTGTCCTAGTCTTAAGTTGGATTATAAGACCTATAAAATCTGTTTAAGAGAGAACAGTTTTTATAAAATTGCAACATAACATACCTGTATTATTCTGCTCTCTTTCAGTGTTGGGTTCCATGAAGGGACATTCTCAATTTTATGATACATCTCAGCAAATAAAGTCTTTGGTGGAAGGTCTATTGGGCTCTAAAAACATCAAACTTATTATTTTAGACGAAAAGGAACTAGAGGACCCAAACCAAGACTCACATTCATTGGATTATAAACATTTTATTACACAATTTTAACAAGTGTATACTAAGCTATAGATTCAATGATTTTAAATCATTACAGTTGACAAGCTATAAGGGGCCAAACTTGCTATTTATGTTTTTTACATAAATTATAAAGTAAAGTAATTATGGGTAATGTAAGGGGCTGAAATTTAGTATACCTAACTAGACATGCATATGAGGTTTACAGAATGACATATGTCTAATATTATTAATAATATAATTAATAATATAGATATTTCATTGTGTAAGCCTCATATGATTGTCTAATTATATTAAATTTCAACTCATTACATTAATTACTTTACCTTAACAATGGTATGCAAAATGCATAAAAAAGCAAGTTTGTCCTTCTTATAAGTTGTAAACTGTAATGATTTGAAATCATTAAATTATTATTTATAGCTTATAATTAATTATGCACTTGTTAAATTGTTCGAAGTAAATTACCTTAAGGGAAATATTTCACTGGTTTCATGGCTTATTCGTTAGAAAGTAGCAGTAATAAGACTAAACCGGAAGTTGGCTTCAGTTATACCAACTTAGTTGTGAAAGATAAAAACTTGTCTGGTTGACTTGAAATCCTCCAGAGGTTCTTCTATTATTCTTTGCGGATGGCAGGTGGTGCTAGTGTTTCGAAAGCGGGTTGAAATTAGGCCTTGTATACATATATTTAATTTAGGTGGTTTTCCATACTTTGTGACCCATTTATGTGCAAGTCGCCATCTTCTTAAATGGAACATATTGGTTGGGTTCTATTACAAGATTGAGTTGAGGTTATGAGTGGAGACAAATGGTGAAAATGATTTTTGGGGTTTCTTATTTTGGTGTCATAGTGGTGTCCATTAATGAGTTTATGCAGAAACTCAGTTTCCACCAGATTCATCCCATGCCTCTACTCTTAACCTTGTCCCATCCCCCACCCTGCCTTGCTAATATCTCTGACCTGAGGGGCTACGCACACTATAAAGGTCCCCCTTTCTGTACCAAGACAGAGAGCAAGAAGAGGTTCACAAATTCACTCAGAGATGCCATGCATTTCTTCTTCTCCAGAAACCTTTAACACACAAGACTTCTTAGTTTTCTCCAAAGAGGGAGAAGAGAAATCATCAAAGATCAACCTACTGTAATTATCATCAGCGATAATACTGACATATAAAATAATTTATATATGTATATATAAATCTTTATGACTATAATTACGTAAGTATAATATTAAGTCAATATCCCCAACAGATTGTGTTGAGCTAATGGTCGATTAATTTTGGAATTTATGGAAAAGGGACACTCATTAGGTACCTAACAAAAAAGACCAAAAGAATGTAAACACTTGCATAACATTTAACTCTAATTAATTATACCCTCTATAAGGGATAGATGTCAAACTGGCTGCTCCCTCTTTCCCATTCACTATCTTTAGGGTGGCGCCCTTATGGTTGCACTCCTGACCACCCCTCACCTTAGAGTAGTGTCAGTCCTGGCTACTCCCCCTAGTACCTCCAATCAAACTAAGCACTCCAGTAGAGATTCCCAACAACCAGCCTCATCAATGCCTAACTCTCGCCCAAGAGAAAAACAGGCGGGCAATCAAGTGAAACAATCCATCCAACCTATATCCCAGTAAAGCTATACTTTTGACGAACATTCTCTATTTCCCCAGATGGCCCTAGCCCTTTGAGCCGAGTTTGAGTGAAAACGAGTTTTTTTTCAAGTTTGAGTAGTATAGAGCAATATTTGGAAAATACATATTTTAAGTCATTTTCTGTAATAGATTCATGCATAAAGCATATTATTTACTAACATATTTTTTTTATAATTGCATTATTCTTGTGAAAAAACTTACAATTACAAAAATTTGAGTTTTTAAATACATTTACCATAAGTGTATAATTTTTTGGAAATTAGACAAAAGGAAATTGAGCTATTCACCTCTCCTATACCTTCTTCCAAATATAATTGGATTGAGTCTCGAAATTTCAAAGATTCGCACAGGCTTACCTATTATTATTATTGTTGTTATTATTATTATTAAACAGTTTTTAGTCTTGATATTAACATCTAATCTATCTAAGCTAATTAGGACGTTCAAAAATATGAAACCTATGCAAAGAGATTTTTTAATTACTAAAGAGTGGTTCCCAATTTAGTGCATGTATGAACAGAAATAATATATTATATTGCTGACACTACTTTTTTATAGCTATATATTTTTTGATCAAAGTTAGTCTTAATGATATTTATTTGCAATAAGCTTTGTAACTAACTTATAAGATAATACAAAGCAATTATTCTTTGGAATGGACCAAAATCTGTTCACAGGCATGAATTTGAATACAATAACATAAATGACACCTTTATACAGGTTCTATTCCCACATGTAGGTGCCAGTTTCAACTATATTTAGATTATTTATTTATGATACATTATTGTTTGATTAAATAAGATTTTAAAATGAAGTAGGCTCTAATTCCAAATTAAAATAAATAAATTTATATTTTTACTAATAATTTCACGAAAGCACGTTTGCCTACTGAACTTTGGACTTTGTGTTAGTTTCCCCAACATATCTGAAATAATTATTGTAGTGAAATTAGGTTCTTTCCCTTACATAGTGATACAGTGACGGCTAAAGAACTAGGTGTTGTATATTTTATGTGAATATGTTTGGGTGTGTCATGTTCTGGTTTATAATATTCATGTGTAAAGTATAAGGTCTATAAATATACATATATTTAAAATTAAAACTAAATATTCTGGCCTAGAGGTATTACATTTGTTGGGACACTTGAATTTATTTTAGTAGTCTTTGTTCTATAGAGACAACAGGGAAATAGGTTTAAAAATAGGTTAGAAAAATAAGAAATAAAACTGCCAAGTTCTATTTATAACACTCTTGCCGTCAATGGCAGAAACACCTGCAATTTATGACAAAAAAGAGAAAAAATTATACAAAAATAAACGAAATGTTTGTTTGAAATATAAGGAATAAAACTGCCACGTTTTATTTATACAGCTCCTCCTATCTATGAAGTATAAGCAAGAACACAATGTGCAAGCCCTGCTCATCAAAGTAAGTCAAGAAGTTAATGGCTCAAGAAAAATTCGCCAACCATGGCTGGGTTTGAACCCACAAACGTAAAATCTTGAGGCAAGCACTTTAACCCAAGACCACCAAGGTTGACTGAACCAAAAAGAGGCAAATTTAGTGTCACTTACAGTGAGCTTGAAAATTTTTCTGCTCTTGGCGAGTTGCTTGCTGTGTATTGTATCCCCTTGCCGTGTTAGTTTCTCCAACTTCCAGTCAGCCGAGTTGAGCATCTGCCATGATACCTCCAGCGCCTCTATTCCGTCTTGGCGGTACTGGTCTTCCTGGCGAAAAACCAACACATGATCCACCAGCCGATATTCCAAACACAGCATTTAAATTATCAAAATAGAAAACCTTAAAGAGGCAGAGTAATACAAAACATAGGAGTGTGTTTGACTGGGTGCAGACAGGTGCAATTCAATCTCAACCAATCACATCTCACACCATTCCCTTCACACCATTTTTATCCAGTTTATTTATTTTTCTCAATATTTTCAGCATTAGAGATAGGTTAAACTAGTTTTAAGTTAAACAAATTAAGAGTAATAAATAGTTTATATTATAATATTCCAGCAACTATTAAACACACGTGTCAAAAACACTTGCACTGATTCAACTGTACCTGTGACAAAAGTGGTTTATTCTGATGTATTCTTTCTTCTCCTTTATGACCAGATGGGTCCCTCTCATCATCAGAACCTACAAAACATAAAAATAATACTCCGGAAAAAAAGAAATATCCAAAATTGCTATGACAAGAGCTTATTGAATTAAACTAAAGTAAAATAATTGGTCAAACCACAGTACTAAAGATAATAACATTGATTTATAAAAAATACAGCATGTAGGGGTGTGCTAAGTCCACTTTTTCAATTCGAAGTGAACTTGAATCACATATATATGAAATATTCTCGAAGCTGAATCAAAGTTTGAATATTTTTTTGTTAGTTTTTTACACTAGAAAAATATATTATATTGTTGTTTATTAAACTTTATGTATTGAAATTACTTAGAAATGTTTTATTGTACTTATTGTTACTAATATTTCATTTTTAATCTAATAAATCAAGTAATACTACAACTTACAATTCAAATACTCAGGATTTTTTCCAAATAAATATTGTTTTATATTATATATAAATGGCAATATTTGACCATAAATCGAGTATTTTAGCTGTCAATATTTTATTGACAAAGCTTCAAAGCCAGAATTATCTTCAAAGCAAAGTCAAAGCTGAGATTTGTTTCAAAGTTTCAAAGCCGAGTTGAAGCGTTGCACACCCCTAACAACATGCATTCTAATAGATTTTGATCAATTATATAAACAAAGCAAAATTTGACAGGATGAAAAATGAGAGAGTAAGAAGGATAAGGAAGCGCCAGTCCAGAACAGAATGCCTGAGAGGATGTTGGATATGGAGCTGAAAGGTAGGAGGCCGAGAGAAAGACCAAGGAACAGAAGGATGAAGGGAGTGAGGAGGAGTGTGGAGGAGACTACTGGGCCAAGATGGAGGGATAGAGGTGGTTGGAGGAAAGTAGGCGGTGGAGAGGCCCATGTTCCAAACAGACCCAGCCAGTGGCTGGACGCGGCTCATGATGATGATGATGATGATGATATAAACAAAAACAAGAGACACAAATAAGGTTGGTATTTATAGCATCCCTAATTTTAATTATAAATGATAAAAGAATTGCAGCATTTAAACCAATAGGCTGACACCTTAGTACAGTTGGCAGCGTGTCTTTATACTGAACTAAGACTTCCAGGTTCAAATCTTCTTATAGCCTTGGGCTTCCCCCCTTTCACATTGAGGAATTAATAACCAAGATATTGGATTTGTATCTGTTCCAGAATAAAAATATTTCTCGCCATGTATCAAATATAATCAAATGATTCATAACCTGAGCGTTAAATTTCCCCAAATATAATTTGTTTTCAGTCACCTTCTGGTGAATCCATAGGAGAGTAAAAGTTCCCAACAGACTCGTTGTAGTCTTCGTGCCTTGTCAGACCCTGTAGGTAGTTCCCCAGTAAAGGGGCTCGTTCCGATTCCGCATACAAAGGTGATGCTATGAAAAAGACGGAGGAGAGTTAGCGAAGACAAATATGATTGACAGAGAATGCAAGCCTGTGAGCGCTTGCTGACATAGCAAGAAGCTTTAGTGCCCACTATACATAGTAGGTCCTAAGAACTAGTAGCTTAACTACATTTGTATATACATTTTTTTTATCAGTTTGAATATCAATAATATGAACAAGAATAGTTGTACTATTTTAAAAGAATTAGGGTTGTCAAAATTGATTACCAAAATAAAATAAACAAATCCAATCAGTATAAGTGGCCAAACTAATAATTAAACTGAACAAAAACTGATAAAAATGAAATATAAAACCAATAATAATTAAATATAGTGCTAAACTTTATATATAAAAAAACATGTTTGCATGAACATAAATAAAGTAATTTTTTCATTGCACCTTGGAGAAAATCATTGGCTTGTTGCTCCTGGGGCAGGACTTTAAAGTCGAGGAACCAGACTTCTCCCCAAGAGATAATAAATGACACAAGTATTAGTAGCACTTGGAACACAGGTTGTGATGCAATTGACCACTGAAACAAACAAAAATATATTAATTTGTTGTGGGCCTAGCCCAATCAACACAAAACTAGCTAATGATTCAAAGGTCACGTCTATTTTGAACAAATTATGTTACTTTAATTTTTTCAAGGATGAACATATTAAAATATTCAAGTTTCAAGCAAGAGAATAAAATTATTAGAAAAAATGTCATATTTCCTCTCTAAAGTTTCCCTCAGCAAAATATATTAAAAACATGTTTGAACATAGAATTCTGATAATTTAAGTTTTGAACCTTAAACTACAAGAAAATACTTTGCTGACTTTGTTTTTTTTAAAAAAGGAAAAAAAAGCTAATATCTAGACATATAAATATGTAATTTCATGATTCAAACTAAAATAAACTAATATAGTCTGAAATTTTCTTTAAATTTTGACAATTAGAAGAAAGTCCTTTAATTCTGTCACAATAAAAGATCTAGTTAGATAAAAAAAATGAGATGTTTTAAGTATTGATATTTAAAAATTACAATATATATTTACTAAGGGTGTGTCAGTATGCATTTTTCATTTTGAGTTGAGTTGAAATAAAGTTTGAATAAAAACAATGAGTGTATTTTTAGTTTGAATAGTATGAAGACTTTTTGTATTAGAAATATTTCAATTCGAGTTTTTGTAATAGATCCATGAATAAATCATAAGCACAACTATTAGATTTTTGTCAAAAAGTTATGATCATAAAAAATTGAATTTTAAAATAAATTTAGCATAGTTGTTAGAGTAATTTTTAAAATTTTAAATCACACAAACGGAAATATCGAAGGTCTGCATTTGCTATAAAATTCTATCTTCAAATTGAATCAAATTAATTAAACTAACTAGAACAAAAACTGAGTCAAGCTCCATATTGTGCTCATTACTTTTATTTGTCCCCATCACTCTTTACCAGGATTGGATTCAGAGAGGGGACAATGTGGGACGGAGGGGTTTGGGGAGGATTTCCCCTTGCAATGGTTTGGAGATGGATTATCTGAAAGATTAGGATAAAATCTGGTCAACATTTTAAAAATAAAACACTTAGTATATATTTTATCTGGCATTTAGAGCTTTTTATATAATTTCTTCTAAACACTAAACAATAAGAAAATATATTCAAACTTGATTCAACTTTAAAAATATTTCATTTAAAATTTGATTCAGCTTCACTTTGAATTAAGAAAATGTAGACTTTGTACAACCAAATTATAAAGGAAATATCACTTATCCCAATTAAAACATAGAGCAGTGAAAATATAAGCAAATTACAATGGCAAAACTGATGGTACTAATGATGATTACATTAACAAATAATTGGCTGATGTATATATAAAATATCCATGGCAGCATCCCACAAGTAATTTAATATCTAACATGTCATGCATAACCATTATTATTAAATACCAACAATACCTATTAAATCAATACTTAACATTAAAACAAATATCATACATTATTATTTAGAGAAATTAATCAATAATGGTTATATTAGTTAAAGGTTATCAGCCACTTTAATATTTAACGTGTATTATGAACTGAATTTATTTGCCGGATAGATATCTGTAGGATAATTATATTCGGATTCAGAAAAGGCAAGGTTGGTACTGTTTTTACTGGTGCGCGCATAGGTATAGACTCCAATGCTACCGCTACAACCTAGCGAGTGGTGAGAATGCTCAACATTTGTTAAATAATGCCGGCTAAATGAGTGAAAGAAAGCAGATGGTGTGACGTGGGCCTAAAAGCTAAATTGTCTTGCTAGTACTAATTTCGGTGTCTGCCAAAATGTGGGCAATAATTTAGTATGGCGTTTACAAAATTTCATTTATTGTACTCACATTTAAATAATTTGTTCTTATATAACTATAAATCTACAAACAACTTCTTATCTGTTTGTATAAAAGTATGAATTAAATGTTCTAACTTTATATAGTTAGAACCTGGGATTGTGCTTACTAAACATGTGAACCAAGATTTTAACCTAAAAACCAATTCTGATTGGTGAAACCTCATGAAAAATGTGTCAATATGGCAACGTCAATTTTACCGCTACTACCTGAAAAGTGAGTACAACGCTCAACATTTGTTAAATAATGGCGGCTAAACGAGTGCGAGTAAACAGATGGCATGATGTGGATGCAGAAACTAAGTTGTCTTGCAAGTACTAATTTCGGTGTCTGCCAAAATGTGGTCAATAGTCGGGTACAACGTTTACAAAATTTCATTTATTGTATTCACATTTTGATTATTTGTTCTTATATAACTCTACGAATGGCTTGTCAGTTTATATAAAAGTGTGAATTAAATGTTCTAACTTTATATGGTTAGAGCCGTGGCCTGTGCTTACTAAACACATGACCCAAGATTTTAACCTAAAACAGATTCTGATTGGCGAAACCCCAAGAAAAACAACGTGTCACTATGGCAACAACCATTTTAACTTTCAGATAAAAGTTATCAGGTACTTGAACCTCTCGATATAAATGTGATGGATAAATACATTTTATCTGGCAGATAAATGCTATCTGACAGTCATAAGACACACTTTTTACTTATATACCAGATATAAATATTTATCTTCCAGATTAATATTTATCCAGGAGTCATAAGACTGGCCCTAAGTGACATTAATAGCCCCAAGTCCTTAGAAGCTGTTCTTACATATCATTCTCTTGAATGTAAAACATAAATAGGGTAAGAAGGAGTGAGGAGGGGTGGGGGGGG
>CABFVX010005054.1:30398-43435 GCA_902151425.1 Timema shepardi
GGAGGCTTTCTTGGTGGCAAGGTCTATCCTAATTCCTAACATACTTGAATGTTGAAAATAATAGTTTTAATCAAAGAATATGAATGTAAATCTTAATGTTAGGGAAACATCCACTAAATAATTATACAGTATGATGGAAAAATGGCACTTGTTGAGACTATAAATAAGAGATAAAACTAAAATGATTTAAGTCTACTAAATCATCAACATAATGTTCATATTGGATTACTAAAACCAACCAAATATGTATACTCACATTGTATACAAAAACTTTGGCAATAAGAAAGGAACATGTTAGTGATGTTGAAAGCTGAAACAAAAGAAATTGTTAAAATTATATACAAAAAAAGACTAAATAAATGAGATGATTTAATCTTGGCACAGTGTAAACTTGAACAAACATTTTATAGTAATGTATTTAAAAACTGTCCCCTCCCAGTTCTATTTATTTCATAAGTTTGAACTTCCTTATAGTTGAAGGTAAGAATATGTGGGTGCACATTCTTTTATATAAAATAAAATTTATTGTATACATTATATATAAATCTAAGTATATAAATACAATATACAATAATAATATGTGTTTTATAGTCTGTTTATTTAATTTACTTTCATTTTTATGTGTTCTATTAGCTTACTATTAGTTATGTTTTTAGTGAGGATTACTCCATCTAAATATCATATTCTGAAAATTGAAAAATGACACCTGGTTCGATTTTCGTGTCCAGGTGTCATTTTTCAATTTTTAGAATTAATTATGATTGTTTAGTATGAATATATCTACTGAGCCATCTGTACTCTATTCTTTGTGTAGGTAATTATATTCATTAGCACTAGGTGTCAGCATCGCATTGACCCTTCTCCTCTAATGGCTCTAGGCTCCCTAATCCCGTGCTTTTTCTTAGTATAACAGGAAAAACTGTTCAAGCGTATTTTTAGCTCTTGGGACACACAGCCATGAAACTCTCTCGTGTGAAATATTAATAAATGCTCAAGAATCAAGATTGGGGCGCCCCAGCTATCATCTCATCACTCCAGGTATTCTCAGTCATCATTCGCAAAGGTAAGCTCAAAGTTGATTAATTGTTTCTCTCTATGCTTGATAATTTAATAATGTGTACAAAATCTCACTTGTTAACACTGTACAGTAATTATTACTATTTAATTCAATGATTTGTTTAGTTATTAATTTAATTGTATATTAAACAGTGTATGTATTGTTTTATTTCTAATAATCAAAATCTTGTATATTTTGTGTGCATTTTCATTTGTGTTTAATCAACAACCCATTCCAGTATCCTTAAAAGAACTCGCGGTTCCCACGGTGATGTGCGAAAGGCTCGAAACACTCCCAGGTCGTGTTACAATACTTTTTAAACTTAAAACATGTAAGTATTTAAATTTGTTCTGGCTATTCTATGTTGGTCAAGTTATATTAATTCAGGATGGGCCAGGTCCTGTTCAACTTGAACTATCGGGACTCTACTGTAATTACAATGTAGGGAGCAAGGGCATGTCTGATACGAAATTAAAGGAAAAAATTAATGGGTGTATTCAAGGAAATTTGGCAACCCTATACAGGCAGAAAATGAATTACACCATTTTGGTTTTGGAAAAAAAGGATGGCAATTGTTGTTTAATATGGAAAATAAAAAATAAAAAAGCTGACAGCAATAAAAATGTGTGTAAGATAACTAAGTATATGATTGACACAGTACACAAATTTTTATCTGCATTATAATAACAGACAGAATAAAACACTTTGTTTTTAAAAATCAATATGGTTTAAAGTTCTTGATATAATTGTTTTCTTGTTTTTTCTCGAGTCTATGTTTCTAGATCAATGTTCCCCAAACTGTGGTACATGTACTCACAGGGGTACACAACATACAGAGTTTTATTGGTCATAAAATATAATTTAATAATAGTGTCTGATAAACAAATAAGTAGTTTAACATGATGCCATAGGCTTTTATTTTCCTATGTCACCACTTTGTTTAGTTTACTATAAAGGCTTTACTAATATTTGGAACAATTGTTTATACTTTGAATGGTAGAAGCTATTTTATTTTCTCTTTATGCTTTTATGAAGCGCTGGAAGGGGTATGTTGGTTAGGCCATGACCACTAAAGAGTAAAGTAAAAGTGTTCTGCTGGTAAAAAAAAGAAAAGAAAAAAGCCAAGTATTCATCCATTTTGTAAATATTATACGCATACGTTATTTTTTTATCACACAAATGTAATAGGGATGAAAAATGAATCATTTTAGAGGAAATATAAATGCATTTGATGTAGGGAAAATGGGAAAGTGATGAAGATAAAATCCCCCCAGTACACAAGACCAAGGTTATAGCACCAATCTTCATCACCAGCAATCTAGTCAAACCCAAAAGTGTTGCATTAAACCCCTGATATGGGTTCTTGTCAAATTAATAAAGCATATATGAGAATCTGAGAAACAGTCAAAATTAACCTGAACCAACAGTATTAATTACTTTATGTAATAAATGTATTCTCGGCGTTTAAACATAACAGAAAAGAGGTAAGTGAAATATGCACGTACCGCAATGACACACCAATGGTTGATACTAAGAACACCGTAAAATAGGAGCAGCACTGTGAAACGGCTGATAGCAGCCATCTGTCAACAACACAATAGATTATTACTATAATTATTACTAGGACCACATCTTACTACCCGTTCAGGTTGTACACACTTACGCTAATGAGTAATGGTAGGGTGATTGTGAGATGAAATGGAGGACCGACAGTTTAACGTGGAATTCAAACCACGATGGAGGCCTGGCATTCCAAATATTCACAAGTTGTGATTAATACAAGTATTGCCAGAGGGGAAGGAAGGGTTTCGCAATCAGATAAATCCGTGCTGGATCGAGGATTGAACCCCGGACTCCCAGCACATAAGTCCGATACCTTACCCCGCTATTAATCTGAATGAATTGAACTATTACACCTGGACATGGGAATCAAACTTATTCGAATATGACTCAGTTACGGATGATTATTATCTTTCACCCCCAAAGGTTTTCCTTTCCTATATTACTTAATTGTATAGCATTACTTTCTTCCATACTAATGCTGTTAACTTACCACACAAGCCAAAGTTTTTGGGGTATTCCAAGCCTTAATATAAGTTGTATGTGCTACAGATAATAATAAAAACAGTTACTATTGAAATAATGTTAATCGCTAAGTTTTGAGTTCATTTGGTAGTTAATCGCTAAACTTGTTACTAAATGCTTCCAATAACACCCCAACTATACATTTTTGTTTGTTTGTTTGTTTGTTTTGAAAGGTGTCTCACAAAATGCTAAATATGAATACAAAGTAGAGACACTGTATGGATTAATCCAGGGGGCAGTAATTGATCAATCACGCAGCAAGTTTTCGGCCGGAAATCTGAGAAAACTACATTGTCATTAAATGTCGAATCTTTTAAACATGCAAATATATCAAGTACTTTCAAATAATATTTGAGAGTGACCAAAATTACCTTAGATGGTCATAACCAGTAATGTTATAGAAAATCAAATAATTTAATAAGAAGATCCATATTTTATTTCTTCTACTTTTTTTTGTGTGTAGAAAGTGAAGATATAAGTGTTTTATGAAAGGTTGTATTTAAGGAATAAATACAGTATATCCACAGATAAAAAATGAAGCAAAAGTTGAGTGGAAAAAGGTGGGGTGATTGCGGGGCATTTGAAAAGCTTGTAAGTTGATTAGGGCCCAAAAAGATTGCCTACTCCTGGATTAATTTATTGGTTTATGTATTCCATCTTTTTGAGTTAATAACCTGTTTGATACACAGCATGGTCTTGTTAATCCAAACTTGAAATTATAAAGGGATGATGTACAATATTATCTAAACCAGCTTCAGTGGCTGCATGGTTTAATGTACTACTCCCCCAATAAACTAGAATACCGGTGATAAGGAGATTGTGGTTTGATTCTGGTTGAGTGTACTGAAAGGGGCTTTTCCTAAATTGTTTCCCACTCTCTCTCTCTCTCTATACAAATGTGGGCACACTTTCTTTATATTCTACCACTCATCCGTAACTCATTAACACAATTAGTACATAAATATATAACCTGAATGGGTAGTATGAAACGATGCTAGAAAATCTAAGAATTTATTTATACATTATTCATAAATTCATCCTAATATACCTTTTTTTTTTTTAGCACATCAGACTACCTGTCCAGATCATACGCATATTTACTAATTATGTTAATGTGTTAGGGACGAGGAAGAGTGGAAAACCTATTTTGGAAAAACCTCAGTACACCCACCAACCAGGATTGAACCCTCATCTCCCCGCCTTCAGCGGTCTAGTCTCTTTCGAGAGTTGCACCTTAGACCATGTAGCCACCATAGTGGGGCTTATCTTTATTGAGCACTAAAATACACTAGATTATGTATACATGTTTGCTTACCACAACATCAAAAAGTGAGGTATGTACGTTATAATGAACTACATTTTTGGACAAAGAAGGAAAAATGTCCCCACCATCTAACTGAAAACAAGAGAGAAAAGCTGTATTTTAACTTTCTTTTTTTATAATATAAGGAACATACTTGGATGGAACAACTAATTAGATTAATTGGTATAACCTCTTTGGACAAATTGAACAATATAAATTAAGTCAATTAAAACAAGCACTATAACATTTCTAAAAAATCATCATAGAGATTGTTAAGGTGCGATTGAAGGGAGTAAAAGTATTTTTACAGTTTTTATATAATTGAATATTTTTGGCCACAATAAATCAAATATTTCTCCAGTAGCAACACAGAGTTTAGTTTACTGCACAAGCTAATATCATCAAATCAAATGTGTCCTGAAATTTTGTCAAAACTTTTTCTCTTTGTTTAAAAGGTTTTGACAAAATTTCAGGACACCCTTGATAGATATTCAAGATCTGATGATATTAGCTTGTGCAGAAAACTAAACTCTATGTTGCTACTGGAGAAATATTTGATTTATTTTGGCCAAAAAAATGGAATGCTATAAAAACGGTAAAATTAATCGTGCTCCTTCCTTTAAGTAATAAAGTTAAAAATTTAATATGTATAAAAACAAGTAAAAATGTAATTCTGTGTGAAACACTACTAAGCAGTAGCAGAATAAAGGATTACCTGATAAGCAATGAAAAATGTAAATTAGCAAATTGACTAGATTAGAGTTATTGATATTATCATTAACAACATTTTGAATACCTGAGATAAAGACATTAGGTTAATGAAGGTCATGAGTTAACACAATTAATAGGCAAACCAGTAGAGCAACAATAATGAGCTTATTAAATGAATGATTAATTATACTATTAGCTATCGAGGCAAAATTAATTGGAGATTTATTGGAAATAACAGATGTGTCATATAGGTTATGCTTAATCAATTGTGATATGTTATAAATACATATATATATATATATTATATAATATAAGTTATTGATTGTTATGCAAGAAGTATAACCACAAAAGGAAATTTTTTTTGTGGTTTTGAAATGTTTGAATGAAAGCAACATTCCTTATCTGTGTAGTTTTAATTCCTCTCCTTATAAAATTTGTTGCGCCTCTTGGCTGCCAATTAATCTAATTAGCTGTTCCATTCAAGTACGTTTCTTATATTATAAATCTCATATTTCTCCTTACTAGAATTAAAATTAATATAACTAAAATGTATTTTAATGGCTTAAACTACAATAAAATACATGGTTCAATGCTATCATAGTAAGAATTTATAAAATATCTTGAGTCTGAACACGGTTGAAATTAATTTACAGATAAAATGTTACATTAACCAAATATATTGATAGCAAATGAATAAAATAATTAAAAAGTGACAAAAAGTGTCAAACAATGATGACTTTATAAATAAGCAATAAGTTAAATAAATAAAAATATCAAGCTAAATTTAAAGTGAGAAAGATATCTTATAAAAGAGAAAACAATTACTGGCAAAGGGTTTGATTTTCAAACACATTTTTATGGTTGTGCTCCCAATCCTTTGTAAATAAATTAATAAATACATATATAAACAAATAAACAGTACAATGCACCGCAGACTTTCTCGCCCATTTCCCTAAAAATTGAGATATTTATTCAAAACCTCTAAAATATGTGAAACAAAATAATATAAATTATTGCAGAAACATTCCTCTAAACAGCATGAATGAAATAATATACAAAGTTAGAGAAACACACTGAGAAAAAAGAAATATCTCTGTTCATTATCGAGCATAACAATCATTTTCTCATATCTCAATTTAAAAAATACTCTTGCCAATATATCAGAAATTATTGCTTTATAAAAATAAATGTTTTTTAAAATTTTAACAAAATAGTAGCCCCTACTACAATTTTGCAATTACAAGTTATCTCAAATAGTTGTGGAGATAAGAAAAAAATGGGAGATTTTTATTAGAAAATGAGATGCACCATTTTGTTTCAAAGATTAAACAGTGTCTAGATATGTTATTATTATTAGCACCGCGTCTTACTACCCGTTCGGGTTATACGCACTTACGCTAATGTGTAATGGTAGGGTGATTGTGCGATGAAATGGAGGACCTACAGTTTAACGTGGAATCCGAACCACGGTGGAGACCTGGCATTCCTCACATTCACAAGATGTCTTGTCAGAGGTGAAGGAAGGGTTTGGTAATCAGATAAATCTTTGCCGGGACCGGGGATCGAAACCCGGCCGCCAGCATAGAAGTCTGACACCTTACCCCTAGACCACCAGGTCACCGTCTAGAAATGAATTTTGACCAAAATCGTTAGCAAGTTTTGGGAAAGTCGATTTTTTTTTTCTCTTTTTGAACTTTAGTTAACTTCCATTAATTTTGAGGTTAGATATCTAATTCCAA
Source organism: Timema shepardi (assembly GCA_902151425.1). Lineage (NCBI taxonomy): Eukaryota > Metazoa > Arthropoda > Insecta > Phasmatodea > Timematidae > Timema > Timema shepardi. The sequence goes on from CABFVX010005054.1 coordinate 37,294, forward strand.
ATATTACTTGGGAGAACCTTAAGAAAACCACTGATACCAAGTTTTAGCCTAATCAGTAAAATGGTTTATGCCGGGATCACAATCAACTAAACGTAACGTTCACTTATAGTAAAGAAACCAGTGGAGTGGACTATCACAATTCACGTAACTTAGCGTAACAACTTGGGCCAAACATCAGCATTCAAGAGCATAGATGTTGATTTGTGATCTGTACTATATGTTAACAGTGCTATCTGTGACTATATTTATTGTTTACTTTAGATATATTTAATTACATTGCAATAAAATATTTATCATCCAAACTAAGTGTATCAAAGTTAAGGTTTTTTGCACTTTATACTTTTCCTATTTTAGTGTTATGTTATACTCATCTTCAATCATGATTTAAAAGTAAAATCTAGCTCGCATACATTATAAACAAATGAAGTAACGATACTTGCTAAACAGATTAAGTAATACATAGCAGTTTTAATGTGATTGGTTGGCTAGATAAATTGATACCCTTGACTTATAGTTCACGTAACATGAAGATCTCCCAAGACAACTATTACTATAAGTGAACATTAAGTTAACCACATCGTTATGGCTTCCATTAAAAACTCGGGAACCTTTACGTTAAGTTAACGCTAAGTTGACCGTGATCTCGGAATCAGGCTCTCCTACTCCCAGTAATAGACAAATTGTGTTGTAAAAATAACTTTTTCGGTTTCAGGGGGTCATGAAACATCAACAGCCATCAAAATCTTGAGTTTGATTTATTTAGTGATCACAATACTCACTCTACCAGGGGAGTGCGAGAAAGTAAAAGTGTATTCTTTAAAATGCAGAAAATCAACTTTGTCTTAGTCTGTTTACCTATCACAGGTTGACCACAGGAATTCACTTTTTGAATTCTTTGACTTATCCAAGTGTTTCAAGCAATTTTTTTTCCCCTGGTGACATTTTTATTAATTATATACCAAATATGGTTGCACCTTATGGCCCAAATGTTTAACGAATATTGATATGCTAGGCGAAGACAAATAAGTAAGCCTTATCCTCATTGATTTGACGCTGAAGAGAAGGTTAAGGTTCAAATCGTCTGATGTCCTGAATTGTCTTTTCCCAAGAGATTTCCCACTCTCTCTCTCCAAAAAAATGCAGGTATAATAACTCTAAAATATACCTTCTTCATCCCTAGATACATGTGTCGAATAGCTTGGCCAATTATACACAATAGATTAAAAAAAATTTATCTATGAGCATGATATGCAACTCTTAAAAATATTTAATCAAGTGTGTTTGACTGAACTATCATATCTAATGTATATACAGACACTATTTAATTGAATACAAAGAAGTATTTGTTCACAACATTTGGTTTACAAACCAAAAATATTTGAAACCTAATCTTAGCCGACACTTTAAAAATGTAATAACCATGTAGGCTACAGACAGGTAACAATAATTATAGCATAACCAAATTGTGTATTTACGAGCAACAGTGGTAAAATGAATTTATAAATTGATATTATTTGATAACAACTGAAAGAACTATAATCAATGTGTGATCATAATATATAAATTCACTAGTCAACACAATGTGCAAATGCACACACATTATTTATTATGATTAACAAAAGACAAATAAGAACGGCATAGTAAATTTTATTATTGTTTATTGTTAATTTTATTGAGAGCTTACATGGCAACTAAACTTCACTCAGTTTGCACTCATGGAAAATAGATAGCCTTGGTTGAGGGGATGAACAAATTAAAGCAATACAATGTGTCTGATGTTTATTATTAGTTAACTCAATTTGTGACTTCCATATCTAATATTGGAGATGAGTTAACTAAAGAGAATATTGACGCTTACTATAATTTTGATTTGATGTTGCCTGTTTCATGGTCAAATTCCTTGATCTATTCCTCAGTTTTCAAATTCTCTGACTATTCAAGGTTTTCCTTTTTTTTTCCTGTCTGTGGCCACCCTGTATTATGTTAAGGGTCCCGGGCCCGATTTATGGCATGCCGAAAAATATATCATTGTTTGTTCAACGAGGGTTTCCTCTTTCACAGCAATGAACTAATGGCTGGGGGCTGTTTGTGCTAGGGTTAAGATAGTTGAGTGTAGGATGCTGGAAGAAGCACTTGACCCTCCTACTATGTGTTTCTCAAGGAACCTTAGACATTAAAATAATCCAACAAGAAGAGATGTCACACAGGTAAAAACATATCATAATATTTGTAAAATAATATGATAGAAATAGTAATAAAAATGAGTAAGACTTCCTGGCCAGACTCGAAAAAGTAAATAAAGAGATTTAACTAGTTTATGTAAGAGATTTTAAAATTATGATATATTTACAACAGACACAACACACAATATCATAAACAAAAACAAAAAGGTTTCCTACTACAATGGCGGCCTGAGAGCAGTTAATAATTTTTATGAACAAATTAACAACCACACCAAACTTATTAATGAAGTGCTAAGTAAAACTCACCATTAACGCTATTAGCCACATTAAACTTGTAAATAGCAAGTCGAAGGTCACTAAGAGACAGAAAAAGCGACGCACAACCGACATTCGTCCACTTTGTCGGGACCCTGTTATCAGGTCGGCAGGCAGTAGATAGTCAGGTCGAGTATTAATACTCATACTATGACCTGTAATCAAAATCAATTAGCCTAGTTGTGAAATTAAAGGTTCTAATACAGACAAAGTCCACTACTAAGCTTTATTTATAATTTTAGAAAAATAATATAATTTAAAACATTTATTCATATTTGATAGATATATTTTATTTTACAAATTATTTTTAATATTGATATTAAAATTCTCCAATGAATAAAAACAAGTTGGGTAATTGTGTTTTGGTTGGACTAATTCAATTTTTAATATTATATTTAAACATTAGCTTTAACTTTTAATAAGTGTAAAAGTAAAAGCACAAGAGGTTTAAAATATATTTGGGTGTTGAATCAACAATGTTATGGATACAAATATTCATTTTATCTAAGAACAACAGGTCAAATCTTCAACTTCAAATCTTAGAAAGAATTGTTAGTCTAAATTTACTTTACAATGGGTAAATTTATTCTTAAATTGCTATAAAAAATAAAAATTCAATAGTAGTGAACTCTTAACATTTATTCATTATGACCCGCTTTAATGACCAAACTGTCTAAGACGCCATTTTCTTATAAGACTGGCTTGCTTATAACGGGGAGATCAGGGTTCGAAATCCAGTCAGATTTATTGAAGGTTTTTTTCCTAAATGGTTTACCACTCTCCTTCCAAGCAAATGCGGGTTTTAATTACCTCTAAAATGTTTCCTTCCTCATAAGAGTGGTTATCATATAAGGCATATAGCCTGAACAGGTAGTAAAACACAAAAACTAACTATTATAAAATTCATACATTCAAATTGTGAAAGGTAAATTAATGGTATGGGGTTTGATTGTGGAGTTTATAATATAATTATGATAGGCAATATGAGAGATATAAAACAAACTCCAATTCCAAATTGAAGGAAATAATTGAGTTTTCAATTTGATATTTTCTCAAATCCTTCAATAAGTTTGTATTTATATCAAAACACTCTTTATTCCAGGAGTTCCTAAACTTTTTAAGACCGTGCAGCCCTTCACATGTCGGATTTTCCATGAGACACCTCTGTAAACAATATCAGTTTTTTTCAAATTTCCAAATTCTATCTGGTGACATTTAAAAAAAATGCCATTTTCATTAGTAGCTAGTTCTTTTAAATGTAAAAATACAAAATTACAAAACTACATAAGAGGAAATTAGAATACACATGTATTTTCTTGTATGATTTATTCCAGAATTTAAAAAATGTACAAGTACACGCATTGAAAATTTGCATGTTGCATTTAACTACGGTATTTATTATAAGTTTTAGTTTTCCCTAATAGCCCCTGTTCAAGACCAGTGACACACAGTTTGGGAACTCCTGCCATATTCTCTATAGTGCTAAATATGACCGATTCTGAAAACACTTACTAAGTTGTGTTGGCGAGGGCCTCTGGTGGAAGCTAGAGGAACTATTTAGCAGTGACTCTGCTGCGGCACGAATCTCATGGTCCGCAGCAGGCATGGTGTCACATCAACACTGTTAAACAGTAGCCTACTAATTGTTCAAGCTAGTACTGAAACAGTCTACTAATAGTCCAAGATTCACATCCTGAGAGACAGTACCAACAAACACATATAAAATATAAATAATATATCATAATTTTATAGTGAAAATGTTCATTTTTATTATAAGCTACTATTAGCTATTTCCTAATGTAACACAAACATATTACACTGGTATCCTACTTTAAATTTTAAACAATGTTTTAGAATAGTTACCAAGAGTAAATCAAGTGCATGTTAGGTGAAATGTTAAATTTAAATAGTTATTGTAGTTAATCAACAATAAGCTTATGTGCATTGGTGGACACATGGAATAAAGCGTCCTTGAACTTGTTTGGTTTGCTGGTGAAAGAGGGTTGTGGCGTTCGAACCATGTACTTAGTATGTTTTTTATATGTTTAGTTCATCTCTCTTCACACAAATGGAGGTACATTTATGCTCAAACTATACTTTATTCATTTCTATTAGTGTAACTAAGTGGATATCCTGAATGGGTAGTAATAAGAAGGCAGGGCCTGCCTGGCCCCTCCTCCTACCCAATAAAATACGGATTATAGCTACAGGCTGTTCCACTCATAAATAACAGTACAGGCTTTTATGGACACTTACTATCATTTCTAACCCATTGATTTCCCTGTTAGTGCTGTACTTTTTATACTTAGTGGAGTTGCCATTTTGTAGCTTGAAGAAGCATGCTATATTAATATGTTAATATTATCAATGTAATATTCACTGACACAACTTCTGTTTAAGTTAACAACCCAAAGGTTGGTTTGATGGGATTTCTATCCGTCCAAAGTTGGGTATGCACTCAGCCCTTCGGCTGGTTAGTGCTGCCTGCACTATCTGGTAGAAATCACATGTAATAGGGGAGTTAAAGAAGTGTGGTGGTTCCCTGTGACCTTCCATATTGAATTTCTATGAGCGAGCCCAAAAGGGCCTACCAATTTTGCCGGGAAGGTATTTTCATGTTACTACTTTCCAGAGTTCTTTTACATTCCACAATTAACATGGGACCAACAACTTTACTTCCTCTTAGAAATAAGTTGTTCGGATTTTTATCGCTCAAGAAAAATCCCTTGACCTTGGCTGGGTTTGAATACACAAACATCGGCAAGCACTTTAGCCCAAGGACACCGAGGTCGACTAATGCATTTAGTGAAAGCAATATAAGCTACCTAATAACATTTTAAATTACTTAATTTGTACAAAATATGAAAATATGATAACAAAAACAACACATTATTGACATAAGCCAAAATTCAAATGTGTTGGCATAAAGTATTTAAACTTTGTGTAGCTTGATAAGTTTTGAATCTAAAATTATTCAATATGTCTCAAGCGGATAAGATCTGGCAACTGCAAGCTTCACAAACCCATACTATAGTTCAAGAGCAGAACAACCTAAAAGCTAGTTATATGGTATGATGTGACGCTGGAATACTTTTTCCATGTCATTATATAACTATTTTAACGTGTTTTTACAATTAATAAACACAAAAAGAATAAAGATAGTCAAATAATACCAAGGGCGTATTCACCTAAAAGACACAAAGCAGTTTAGCCATTTCCCGTAACAATACCTATAAATTGTAAAATGAAAATATGCACAAATGTCCAATGCTAAAATATTTATAATGAAAACTATTCCAACCTAGCTTAAACTACAGTTCATTCGTCACTGGATGGTGGTAGCTGACATATAGAATAATATTTTTACTGTTAACAGTGGTTTAAAGTTACTAATGTTAACCTGCGAAAATGATTAGTATTTTCTTAATAATACTAAACTATCAATCAAAAATGTTCAAAAATGTTTATAATAATACGTCACTCAGGATTAAGCCTACTATATGGTTGGCGTTTCCATACCTTATTTAAAGAACATAATAATTAATAAAAAGGTGTTTTTTGTTTCACGATTGTGACAACAGGAGAAATAGGCATTCTTTAGGTAACCACAGGCGCAGCTTCCAAAAAAAAAAAAAAAAAAAAAA
>CABFVX010005054.1:43465-55820 GCA_902151425.1 Timema shepardi
AAAAAAAACACAACAACAACAACATACAAACAGTTATTTTCATAATTTTGTGTTTCAATTATGTAAAAACGGTTAAAAGAAAAATATAGTTAAAAACAATTTGTTAAATGTGAAAGTTTTGTCTGCCAAAAGAGACAATCAAATCGAAATATAATCTTGTCTACCAGATTATAAGGTTTGGCGAATAGACTCTAGCCTTCCATTCACTTTGAATTTGTTGTTGTATGGGAGATTAGGATTTTCTATGTGGGGATTGTTTATAGTAGGCCTAATAAGTATATTAGGCCTATCAATTGCAAATTGCTATTATTTGATTATCCTTAATATTTTTGGTTTTTATTACAATAAAAACAATTATTTTATTATGACCAAGAAACAGTATCCATGAGATTAAGTATGTGTGCTATCCAAATAAATCCTTAAGTACTTAACTATAATAGACCCAATCGGGGTCGAGGGATCTTTCTTGTGCAATAACAATCTGTAGCACAACTTCCTTCAGAGGGGGAGTAAAGTCGTCAACCCCATGTCGATTGTGGAGTGTTTAAGAGAACCCTGTAAGGTATGTGAAAATCCCTTTCCCCGAAAAATTTATTGGCATTTTCATTCTCGCTCATAGACATTCTTGTGTGCTGATATAATCAATTGGTTCAGGAAGTACATGTTAAATACCTAAATCCAGGAAATTTTAAAAATAAAAAACTAGATAAGAGTTAGTTGCCTCATTGGACATGCTGAATTAATAAAGGAACTTCTTGGTGGGGTGTTATCTTGTTGAATAGGAGAAGAAAGTTATTGGTGTTTGATACATTTAACAAATAATCATGTGTTTAAGAATGTCTATTATAATTATTAATAGGCCTAATCGTTCTAAGATCCAAGTCGATCCATAAAGTATTAAATTGCTCAGATTAGTAGAGGTCAACGTGTTTGTGAGTGCTTCAATATATTTAAAGGATCTTTAGTAACTACCTTATACTATGGATTCAATGGAAAATTATCAGAATTTCAATGACTGCTTAGGATATTGCCTAGCTACAATTTCTATTTTTTACAAAAAAAATACTATTTAACTATAGATAATTGTGGTTGAGGTGGTGCAATATTACCCCCCTCTGTACGAAGGGTCCCACAAGATTAAGTTGGTCGCATTAATTAAACAATTGGAGTTGAAAATAAAACACATAGTTTTTCTTTTCCATACTTGCCTGCAATGAATTTATATTTGCTCCACCACATTATTTTCCCTAATGTTTACGAGGTTCATTATGTTCAATAGTTCTATTTCACTCCCCAAACTAATATGCAGTTGAAGCAATAAATTGATGACACTATAAATACTAATTATTTTCAACAATTTTAGTATTAAAATTTAGTGTAATTCGATACAAAGTAGAATATCAAATCTATTCACACAAATGTATGTACTTATCTAGAAAAATTTAATTACAAAATTATTTATCTACAATTCGAACAATGACAAATAGTCTGACTAATTTATTTTGAAATATGTGGGTGAGGTTATATGAAACCTTTGCAAAAAAAATATTTGCATGCAAATTTTCTACCTATAGCATTCTAAAATTACACAACAAATTTTAGACATTTTCAGCGAAACTATATATAAAATGTTTTAAAATAAAAAATTAAAGGCATAAAATGAAACACTTATTTTGACATAAGAGGCTTTATCTATAAAATGTTGATTACACTATTCATCATAGTACATCTCGCTTACTAGTAAACATTGTAATGATTGTAATAATCTCTGGATAGTATATCAACATCAACTTCCTTATCTATGATTCAGATTCACCTCGATGTAAAATGAACACCGTTTAAAGAGAGATAGATATATTTTGTCTCTCGTTGAGCTTGGTGGTACAACAATTATTATTTATTCCACTACTCCAAAAATTAATACAGTTTATTAAATAGGGCCCTGTTATAATTAGTCAAGGTAAAATTGTTGGTTAACTTTCAATGTAAACGGAGTGTAAAAGCGAGTTTTGAATGGTTTTTAATAAAAAATGTAGATCATTACTCTTTTGCTAATCAAGCTGAGTTTATATTCATACATATCCCTTAACTAAAAGTGAATTGTGCATAGTGCATTAATCCTTTAAAGGTTGGACTTGAAACACACTATTTTCAATGACAACTTTCTTAACCAATTTAACTTAATTTAACATGAGTATACCCGTATAGACAACCCTCAGACTTGAGACCTTCCAGACAATGAGAATGCATGAAAATATTATAAGCCAAATAAACACTATTAGTGGAGACCGTTCTACCTTGGAACTATTATTATACCTGGACCTTGGAACACTTGAGTTTTAATATAGTCGTTTTATTAACACACTCATTTTAAAGACTTGTCACCATATAGCATTCAGTTAGTTTGAGGTGTTTTAATATGTAAGAAAGTAACACTATACAATTAAGTATATTAATGGTGAAACTTGGGGGATGAAATGTTATAATACGGGCATGAGTCTTATCTCGCTTCTAATCTAATATATTTAAAAATTACACCTGGCCACGAGAATCGAACCCGTGACCGTTGGCTTAGCATGCCACTTCTCTATCACTTAGGTAACTATCAAGGGATCGTTCCATATCAAGAGTTATTCTTCAGTCACATTTAAAGGCAGATTCTGTTATGGACGTGTGAATATCATCAACTAATAAGAGCTATCATTCAAATAACAGTCACTGGTGACTTGGTTGTGGATTTATATTGCCAATACTACAAGTACATTGTGCATTCCAAACAAATTAAGATAGAAGAAAATACCAAGGGTGTAGGAAGGTGAGGTCAGTACCTCCCTGGTATTGACTGGACCCTCTGGAATTTGTTGCACGCCCCTTTGAAGGGCATACCTTAAAAATATTGAATGAACAGCAACGAGAGCCACACCATAATCTTTCTGTTCTTCCCCTTTGAATTAGGGACGACGATGAAGTATTTAAATATAGAATAGACCCCTAATGTATCTCCCTTCAAAAATCTATCTCTAATTCCTACGCACCAGAGATTACTGTCTTGATGATCCTTGGTAGAAACAAAAGATTCAGAAATGGACCGGATAACATATTCCATCAGCATCGCTTTCTCCACACTAATAGGATCGAGGCCCTCTGTCATATTGGATAAAGCATAATCAGAAATGTTATGCGTAGCCGAGGTATGATGTGTGGAAAACTTAAAACGTGACAACCTCCACACCCACCTTCCAACTTTCTCTAATTGCTTAGAGTAGCGCAAAATCCAGGCGAGTGCCATGTTGCTGTAAGGTATAAAGTTCAAGTTCCCTTTGCTTTAAAATCCGCAAACTTCTCTACACCAAAGACATAGCCGAGGCATTCTTTCTCGTAGGAACTGTACCTCCTTTTAGCATCGGAGAGTGACCTACTAGAGAACGCAACCAGTTGAACGCCCTCCAACGTTCATTTGAAAAACACAGCTCTCAGAGCAACAGAAGAACGGTCAACATGGAGCAGAAAGGGGATTGAAAAGTTAGGTATGCGCAAAACTCTGGGGGCAAGAGTTTACTTTTTAGAGCAGCAAACACCTGGGCTTGTTCCTTCCCTCAACAAAATCAAACAGTTTGCCTTTTAAGGGCGTTATGGGGAGCTGCAATCTCCGAAAACAAAGAAATCAATCTTTCGTACTGCTCGCACATACCAATAAATATAATCACTCCTTTTTAATACTAGGGTGAGGGATATTCAATTATGGGGTTGACGCATTTGGGATTGTTCAGAAAATTCCCCCAAAAAATAAAATAACCGAGGTGTTTAATAGATGGGTTATCCCAAGTGACCTTTTCAGGATTCACAGTCAATCCTACAATTATAAATCGTCCTAAAAGGCTTCCAGATGTACTAAATGCTATTCAAGAGTGTCACTGTAGCAAACATATTATTCAGATTGTTAAATACATAATATTTGTACTTGAGATCAGAAAGGATATGATCCAGGATGTGACTTAACACTTGACCTCCAATGCTAGAACCTAGTGGGACACAGTTACACCCATATAACTCTCAAGGATTCACAAAATTGGGGTATTTCTTAAATTGCTCCTAAAGAGTGCATAGCAGGAAACCAGCATTGAAATCAATTATGATAAAAACTCTAGCTCGTTCCATGTACTGGAACGCAGACTCTACAATGAGCACTGGGAAGGGGTCAAATTATATAATCCTATTAATTCTGCTATAGTCCACAATAAGACGGCAGCCTTAACCTTTTTGGAGGACTATAAAGGAATAACTAGCATAAAAATTAAGATGAATCGAAGATACCATAAATGACCCTAGCTTCTAAGTCTGGAATGATATCTCTAAAAATGTCTTCATTTTCAGAGGGGCACAGCAATAGAGACCAGACTTAACCGGAATATTATCATCCACAATGATCTTGTATGGGAGAATGTGACATTCTCCTAACCGAGGGGTAGTGACGCCCAAAAACTTAGCTGTCACTCCTTGAATATCTTATTCATTAGTCCCCAGAATATTGAAACAAGGGGTACTGGAACTATTACATTGCGCAATCTTCTCACCAGGCAATAATTCAAAGAACAACTTATCTATGAGGCAGATCAAAAAATGCCCCTGATTCCCATAAAAAATCATTCCCCAGGAAGACATCACAGGGAAGTTTGGGCACACAAAGTAAGACTCTTTTCTACGGAAAATCTTCAATCTTAATGAATAAAGTTACATGTTCATGGATGATGAAAAATATTACCATTGCCAAAGACAAATAGTTTAGGTTCAATACTTTCAATTTTAAGCTTGCAATTATTATTCTTGAGCCATATTAAATATTCATAACAGATGAACGAACCACTGGAATCGGTAGCTAACAGGACAAAACCATAACTAAGCCTAATAGTATTATTATTATTATTATTATTTAGCACCGCGTCTTACTACCCGTTCGGGTTATACGCTTAAGCCCAATAGTAAGCTGCACCAATAGAGAGGGGGAAGATGTGGCTTTATAATACCCCTCACAGCAACACCACTATCCTGGATACACGTCACAAATTTACCAGGAGGCACTGACGTAGTGTAACATTACGTCGTATAATGTTACAACTGGACCACGCCCAATACTGACGTAAATGGATGTATCGCATCAAATAATACTACCCGCTCCAATATATTCAATTAAATTTAGGATTCCTACAATAGTATTGTTCGCTGTTGTAATTCTTGTAGGCTAAGAAGACATAATATAACAATGCTGGACAATATGTTTCACGACTCAATCCCAATCAATGTAATAATCTGTTCAAGTACTTACAATATGAATCTGCTTTCAATAGAATTCTGCTAGGCTGAACGACGCACGGGAATCCAAGACCGGCGACTGGGGCAAGAGAGGTCCGGTGTATCAACAACACTCGTCCCGACACTCAAAATGGACTGGCAAGTAATGGGACATGAACTACCAACGCCTGCTAGAGGATACTTACGTAGCTGACCTCTGACGGATGGAAGAAGAACCTCCTTCAAAACATCGGGTGATTGGAAAGGTTGCTGATTTTCCGATGGAACAACTATCAACAACATCTACAAAGTTCTACGTGACTATATGATGGCATCGTGACGTCACCGCGTGTGTTTTTGTATCCCCACCATAACAACGAAATCCCTATATAATGGCTGTGCAAGCGTGCAATAATTGACTATTCTACGATCAACGATCGATGACAGACCATTGTCATGGACCTGGACAATGCCTGGAGAAATACTTGTAAAATGTATCAAAATCGTCGCTTAGACGAGTGGAGTTATGAACTCTAACTTCTTTATTAATTATAAACTTTTTACATATTATATTCTGTTTCAAAATCTAACGTATTTATAATTTAATCGTCAATTTAATTTAAATACTCTATCTTTAAAATGTCGCCGCTCGGGCGCTGGACTTGTACTTATGTATTTATTCTCGTAAATATCCTCAGTTACGTGCTAATTAGAAGTTGACATGTTAATATTTAATTGTTTGGAATTGTAGAGTATTCCCGTTTTTTTTAAGTAACTTTTCATATTTAAAATTATGGTTTGAATTAACGTAACGTGAAGTAACTCCTTATTGGAATTTGAATTAGGATAACTTTAATCTTTTGTAATGTAAGTTCTGTTTGAACAGCTAAAGTTTTGTTTATTTGTGTGTCCCTTATTCTCAGTCAGATCGGATAGTCCCGTGGGAGTTTGGCTTAGGTCTGGTAGTCAAACCCTCACGTTTTGTAAACACTGTTGTGTGATCGTCAAATTTAAATTACTTTATATTTATGATATCGTTTTCTGTGAATTACGAAACCTTTGGAACCATATCAAGGTGCCCATTAGGCCCTTATAATTTTGTATCGCATTTAAATATATACGCTGTGGTATTGTCTCATATAGACTGGTCTATCAATATAATGATGGATTTCATGTTTCCTTTTGTTAAAACACTTGCGCAACTTTAATTATGTAAAGTTGTTTACTTCGAGTATAATTTCCAACAGAACTCATTATGATATAATGAGAACATGTACTGTTAACTGCGCTTTGTCTTTCAAATGAATAAAACTGCTCATTTTGTTGAATCTATATTTGTTTATAATTTCCATTCTTCATGTAGGTTAAGTTTATCCTCTCCCTATTATTACCTTTTATGGTCGGGTAGTATTAGGACTCAGAGAGGGTGCAACAGTAGATAATGTCCCAACCTACGACTGCGAAAAACTCTAACTCTAGACAAGTCAGGTAAGTTCCCATATGATTAATTCCTGGTACTATTATATTCTCATGAAATACATGTCGCGGGCGTAACCTGCTTAGCAACACTGAGGAGGAGATGTATTTAAGCGAGAGGGGGTTTATACTAGAGCTATCTTTCGGGTGGGCCTCTATATATTCCCTTTCAGCCAATAGTGACTCCTCATTATTCGAGGCTAAAGAAAATATTTCAGAACAACAAGATGGTTTACATGAACATACAAAGTGTCTCCTGGTAAGAGGTGAAACATTCTCCATTATTATAACCATCTGTTCCTGAGTTTGGTTGAGGTTTGAGATTTATGCAGCTTCAGAGTGCTAAAATAAATAATTTGAATGATTCATGGGGCCATTGGACGTGGTTGATAAATTCCCGGTTTAGTCTGTCTCGTTCCCTTATTGTTACAAATGACGCTAGGATGCAGTCTCTAACCTTTGCCTTGCTTAGTAAATTCTATATGAGGGTGGTTTTCCCTAAATGGTTTTACACTCTCCCTCCAAGCAAATGTTGGCACACTTACTCTAAATTAACTGTAACAAAGTTCCATTAGCCTCTGGGTTTAATATTACATTATTATGAGTAAAATTATTTTTAGTCGGTAGAACTGATCTGCTTTGGTTGTAAAGGGGGCATTTGCCGCTCCTAGCTGATTACTACGAACTAACGCATTTCAAACACTTTGTTAGATTAAATGTTATTATTCATATCTATTTTCATGTCTTTTTGTAAACTCTGCATGGCCCATAAAACTATTTTAAACATTCTTTAAGTAAGTAACTTCAAGCTGAACCCATACTTACCTGGAAGACAAATTACGGTCTAATATTTTCACGTGGAATTATGAGGAATCTGGTAAGTTGCAGACAATACTTGGATCAAATACCTGGCCCGGTCCTCACTGCGCTTGCGCGGAAAGAGAAGAAGTGAAGCCAACGCGCATGCCAGGCACCCCGACTTATGGATGACCACCCCGCAGGCCCCTCTCCGTACCCGAGCGACAGAATCTTTTCGTACAGGGGAGTGAGCATAATGAACATATGGTTTTGGTTGATGGACCCCCGCCCGACCTGAAAATTGGATGCTTTGTCCAAATCCTGACCTTTTGACCTTATTTACCATTCTGGATTCCTAACTCCACTAAAAAAAGGTGACCTGGTGGTCTAGGGGTAAGGTGTCAGACTTCTATGCTGGCGGCTGGGGTTCAATCCTCGGTCCCGGCACAGATTTATCTGATTACCAAACTCTTCCTTCACCTCTGATAAGACATATTATGAATGTGAGGAATGCCAGGTCTCCACCGTAGTTCGGATTCCACGTTAAACTGTAGGTCCTCCATTTCATCTCACAATCACCCTACCATTGCACATTAGCGTAAGTGTGTATAACCCGGACGGGTAGTAAGACGCGGTGCTAATACTAATACTAACTCCACTAAACCCGCTTCATTGCTGTCGTCTTTCCTGTCCCCGTTTATTTATTTTTTCTTAAGAATTCATACTATCTAACTCACCTGTTTTATTCAAACATTTTATCTTATGCTACTGGAGGGGCCTTATGAAAGCTCGCGGAGAGGAGGCTGGCGCGAAAAGGTGACTAAAGAAGATGGTGTGTTGGGGCGGTGCTTTGAAGTAAAAATAAAGTTTTAAATGGAAAGTTTGAGTGTACCGGCATTGAATCGTGGCTCAGGAGAAAGAAAGGACGACAGTCTTCACCGAAGGACAATTCACTGCCATCCTCGTCGGCTGCTCAGTAATTCAGGGAGTCTACTGAAAAATCAGGGTGATGTTCTACCTCACTTCTCTCCACCCTACCTCAGCTTAATCATTTTTGTTTATAATTTGACCCAGTGCTAAATCACTCTAAAGACACTTCAAAACCTCATCATTATTTTATTCTCTTTCTACCACACCACTCTTTTTTCCAGATTCTCACCACTAAGTTACCCTCCCTGAAGACCCACGGAGGTCTGTACCGTGCAAGGCCGGAGTTTTTTTGTTTGTCATGTTATAATAATTTTCTCCCCCTAAGCTAAGAAAGCTAATTTCCTGTTTTGTGTCTAGACTATCTTATAAGGGCTAGAATTATGATTTACCATGACGTCTGGGAGGCAGGGCAACAATTTATTCTCGCCTATATTAAAGTTCTAGGTTATAATCTAGAAAATTCTATCCCCGGTATATATTTTTAATTTATTTTTTATTATACATTTATTAGGTTTTTTTACATCACGGCATATTCTTTGATCGGAAACCTCTTGCCCCTCACGTGGTTGGCGAAGATCCTGGAGGTTACCGTGTTTGACAGTCACCTGAACGAGCCGTGGAGATCCGCCGCACCAAATCAGTTGAGAGATAGAGAGGGGAGGGAGACTTCAAAGTACAGTTTGTTAACATAGTCCCTTGCCAGTTTCAAATCCCCCAGAGGACACCCCGAAGAATTTTTTTGTTTTGTTTATTATAGTCTCGATTCTTATATATATATGTGTGTGTTTTTGTTGAGGTTTACCTAAACCCCAGATAATCGAAAGTTCATGTTGTTTCCATTAGAGGCATAATTATTACATAACTTTCATAATCCCTAACACATTAGTGTAATTAGTACATAGACGCACAACCCAAACAAGTAGTAAAACGTTGTGCTCAAATAATAGCTCCAGGTAATTTTCAAGATACTGCCCTCACAGTGGCTTTCTCAACAATTCTGTCACAAAAGTTATGCCTTCCTCGTACACGGCTAAACTGGGGTATATACACAGTGGATTGTTGTTCACGTATAGACTGTGGGCTCTACTAAAGACCCTTGATAGACTCCAGCTGGATGTATTGGACTTTGAATGTAGCGTGCCCATTTTTTCATAGAAGGCTCGTTTGGTTAAGCAAGAATGAAAAATGTTAACTAGGCTAAGGGAAAAATTAATTTTAAAAAAGGAGTCCTTTGTATCAAACACTATAGAAGGCTTTAATCACGTTAAGGATGTCAGCACCAAACAGTCGTTGATAGTGAAGTTTCTTGTGATCTGTTCAACAAAGTGGACAAGCTTGTGAGATGCCGTGGGTCCTGCAAGAAAACTTAACTGTTCGTCCATCAGGAAGCCACTATCCGGAACATGTCATTATAGTCTCGTCAGTAGTAGTCATACGAACACCTTACCCAATTAGTCAAGCAAGTTGATCGGTGCTTGGCTCTTAATCGGTTTGTGGAATCAGACAGTGTTGATGTGGTTTCAGAGCTAAGAGAAATTATTCAAGAACCGGACAACATTGGGAAACTTAATGAGAAATAATAATAATATTTAGCACCACGTCTTATTACCCGTTCGGGTTATACGCTTCTTAATTAGGAAATATATCACCTCTAAGGGTTGATTCCAGAGGACATTATTAAGTTTCAGAGAGGATAGTGCCCGAAACCTTTTTGCTGCGTCCATAAAATCAAATATATCTAAAAGTTTGTAAGAATTCTCACTGATTACTACCTCCACGAGTGCGATATTCACCAGGGTGCTAGGTCAGTGGCGCAGGAACGTTTTAATTGGGGGTTAAAAATAATAATGTGATTTTATAGGGATAACATTTTTGAGATTAAAAAAAGACCAGGGAAATGTAATACAGCTGTCCCTTGCACTATGCGAATGGTTGGTTCTGATAAATAGTCGCGTAGCACGAAAAGGCGTAAATGGAATTGATTTTAACATGGGTGAGATAAGGATTGCTCCAAAGGAAACAAGTAAATAAAAAAGAACTTGTAAATTAATGCAATGTTTATTAATTTTTCTAGCTAGTACAATACTATAGGTATCCCACACCTTTTGTCAAGCTTCAATCCCCTCACATTTATAAACAAATGCAATTTTTAATAAATTTATCTAATTAATACAATGCTACAAGGAAAACTTACTGTTAATCTTGAATCGCATGATAAATTAACTGGATCTGGCAAATCGGGATAATCGTTCTCTTGACGGCCTTTGGACTGTAGGCTCTTGCTTTCTTGAAGGCCCTGAAACTGTAAGTTCTTGCCCTCTTGAAGGCCTTGGGACGGTAGGCTCCTGCTCTCCCAAAGACTCTGAGACAGTATGCTCTTGCTCTCTTGATGGCCCTTTAATGGTCGGATCTTGGTCTATTGAAGGCTCTGATATGGTAGGCTCTTGCTCTTTTGAAAGCTCTGGGATGGTAGGTTCTTGCTCTCGAGAAAGCCCTGGGATGGTAGGCTCTTGCTCTCTTGAAGTCCCTAGGACGGGAAGCTCTTGCTCTCTTGACGGCTCTGAAATGCGAAGCTCTTGCACTTTTGACGGCCCTAGGATGGTAGGATACTGCTCTATTTATGGACCTTGGATGGTAGGTTCTGGTGGGATCTTGCTCTCTTGAGGGCCCTGGGACGGTAAGCTTTTGCTCACTTGAAGTCCCTTGGACTGTAAGCTCTTGCTCTCTGGAAGGCCCTGAATCGGTAATGTGCTTGGAGCCCATTTTGAAGCACATCTTGAAGGTTCTTGCCTGACAGCTCTTTTTGTCGTGAAGGCCCAGCCTGGGTTGTTAAACTGAAGATTTTCAACTTTTTTGATGAAATGGTCAAGACTCAGCTGACGGTTAGCATTCTTACTCTTTCTATAGAGAGCTTTGTAGAAAGCCAAACCACTCAGTTTCTCTGGCAACTTTGGCACTTCTATCCATGTTATGATAATTTTCTTCAATAATTCTAATTACAATGTCAATGTGTTTAAATAAATTCAGCCATTTGTTTTGTTGAAGTTGTTTGATAAGCTCAACAACATAGGGTTCTTCCTCTTCATCCTTTATGCCATTATCCATTTCTAGAAAATTGTTCAAATTATTGTTGAGTTCTATTGAGTGGGAGCAATTGATCGACATTTGCCTGGTCTACGTCCTCAAATCCAACTTCTTGCTATGTCAACGATGTCATGTCTTGAATGGGAAAGCTCGTGTTCAGGATCCAAATCATGAAAATCAGAAACTTAAGGTCAAATATTTTTCCAAACTCCCTTCATACAGGACTGTTTAACTTCTACCCATGCATCTCCAATGTTGTCAATACCACCACCCCTCTAACACCAAACTCTACAGTAAAGATCTTTGTCCTCATTGGAATGTGCGCTAACAAGGTCACGTCACCACCACACAGGGTGACTGCGAAATCACAGCTAACCATGCATTATTTTTATTATTTTTTAATATGGTTATGGTGAAAACGTGTATAGTGATATCACGTATAACGAGGGACACCTGTATTTAATTGCCTCATTGTGCATTTTTCTCGTTTATTTTTGTTGTGTGTAATAAATAAACATTCTCTTAACTAGGCCTATAATAACAAACACGAGTTTAGTAACTATTCTACTTTTAGATTTATGAAGCCACTTCTCTGATGACGTCACCAAAGCGTCTTGTGCAACGTCTTTGTTAGTTCCGGTCTATATCTCCGAGTGGCGAGCATGTGCTCTTTGTTCTTTATTTGTTTATTGTTCTTTCATAAATAAAACTAACAGGTTATGGGTTCAGGACGCTGTATTAACGTTTTGGAAGAAGATAAAAATTGACTATTTGTTTT